>JAFFST010055511.1:113584-127178 GCA_022414735.1 Noturus placidus
GGAGAAAGCAATGGCAAACTACCCCACTACTTCTGCCGATGTGGATCACATCGATGAAATACGTGGAGAAGCGATGACCCATTAAGTGACCGAAGGTCGGTCTCGACTAAACGGTGATATATATATATATATATATATATATATATATATACAATTTATATGTGATAAGAAAAATTGTGATTTTATATAATTATTTATTTTCTACATGTTTCACAAGGTGTCACATGATGTTTATTTGAGTTCACATTGAGCTGTTTCAGGGCATAACATATTAATATCCACGTCATCTTATTTTATTTGAGACCTTTGCAGTTTTTTAACAATATACTGTATATTACATTACGTATTATGTCTAAATAAATGATGTAACCCTGCTAGTGTATTGAACTAACACAAACTGAAATGTTATTCACATTATCACCGAGTGAGATACACGAGAGGGAAAGTCTTATGCCTACAACACTGTTCCTTAGCACATTAATTATCACACTGCAAAAAACCCTAGTGTTGTTAACCAACAACTGTTCTGTTTACTGTCTTTGGTATTCAGAGGAAACGTGGCATGAAACCAGTAAGACATTTGGAACACTAGAAATCATGAATGCAGCTGCCTGTCTGTCATTAAGTGTGTGTGTGTGTGTGTGTAATAGTTTTCTCCACGTCATTGTTATTATGCCATTTATGAGACCATCAGATTTTAGCCCTTCCATCTATATGTGCCATAGCAAGTAATTTCCGTTATGTGAGCTGATATGAACAAGAAATATTGAGTGCCTGAGGTCCTGAGGCGTTCTATCATAAAGATACTCACCTTTTATTACACTGGAATTGGCATGTCATATCACGCTCTCACTGGTGGAGAAGGACATCAGCTTCGCTCTCCTTCTGCCTCTGATCACTATGAGAAACCTCTTAAACATTCGACAACATCTGTTATTCAGTAGCCTCGACTTCCAGATGCAAATGCTTCCTAGATTTTCTCCACCATCAAACTGTAATCAGAGCCATTTGGACGAGGGCAGCATGAGGGTCTGCTTTCCTTGCGTTTACTTTGTCCAATTAGGACACTTTCCTAGAATTTCTGAAACCGGAACTCTCGGTGCACAGGATGCTGAAAAATAGTTGAACATATTTCTTTTCTTTTGTGTGCATCCAAGTTTATATGACTGTTTTTTTCTTAACACGTGAAGCATGCTTAGTGCATCATGCAAGACTGCGCTGGATCCAAACCGAGTTGCTGGCTTCAAGATGGTAGGAATCAAAGCCAGTTGTGTGCCACAGGAAAAAAAAAAAGGCACTGAATTAAAGATACCTGAAATCCACAAGCGTATAAAGGAAAATAAATCACAGAAGAAGCTGAGCGATTCCCAGCATTAAGAACTGGACGTTTGGAAATGTCTCACAGGCTAGGCATTAATGAGACGCGGTGTGGTTTTGGCTACGTGACGAGACACGACATTCTCGACAAATCGTGTAAATTTTTTAAATGTCTGCTAAAATATTCTATACATACGATTAACACTAGATGTGTTGCTCTGTCTTACACCACATCTCTGTTGCATTCTCAATTCTGATCCCTCAGAAGGTGTTGATTAGATTTTTTTACAGTAGTTTGTTCTAATACTTGATTGTTTCTGTACGAACCGCTCATCACAGGGAACTGGAGGGTCGAATACTAATAATAATCGAATTAACCTGTTGTTATTTTTAAAAATAAAGGAAAATGTATAATCACTGATCCCACCGTGGTCCTGTGTGTTTGGAGTTTGCATGTTCTCCTCGTGCATCAAGGGTTTCCTCCGGTTTCCTCCTCCAGTCCAAAGACATGCATGGTAGGCTGATTGGCGTGTCTAAAGTGTCCGTAGTGTATGAATGGGTGTGTGAGTGTGTATGTGATTGTGCCCTGTGATGGACTGGCACTCTGTCCAGGGTGTACCCCGCCTTGTGCCCGATGCTCCCTGGGATAGACTCCAGATTTCCCCGTGACCCTGAAAAGGAGTAAGTGGTATAGAAGATGGATGGTATAATCATTGCTATGTTGAAACTTTCTCTAAGGTGATGGTGAGTTAACATTTAAATAAGTATTTACGACTGTTAATAGCTCGTATATCACAAGTGAAAACCAGTCCATCTAGGATTTCGCGAATTCTGAAATGAACGCTAGGTAACATTTCAAAATGACTGCCGATTCAGGCCGAGACGAGTCATGTGACATCATCACAATGCACGTTCAGTCAAAGCCCTCTTCGATTCACGTGCGTGGAACATGACTACAGCTTAAAAGGTCTTGTTTACCAACGCTCAACTGCTGAGTTGTATAAAAGAGATGAATGTAAATGTAATTAGCCCATGACGCTCCAAATTCCAAAGTGTCAAGTTATTTGAAATTCATTGATACAGTGTTCTTCCATTTGGTAGATAAGAAAAGTAGTTTGATTAGACTTCCTACCCAAGTGTGTTCTCTAAAGGCCGGCCTTCATCAGTACAACATCAGCTTAGTAACAGACTCAGTGCCAAAACGGGCACGTTATAAAACTTCATCCTTCATTCAGATGCTCTTTTAAAAGCAGCGCATTTGACCATTATTTGGGACATTGGGCGAAAGAGAACAGTATGAATTCAATAACACTTTAATTAGGATCACATTTATAGACAAAAGACGGATACCGATGTCTTTTGAGCGTGTTTTGAGTAAGAAACTGTAGTGGATTAATCTGTGTGAAGGTCTGTGTGGGGGCTTGAATTCTTTCTCTTGCTCTCATGTGTATACACACACACACACACACACACACACACACACCAAAGCAGATGGAGGACACTGAGCTATTGTTTCATTGAGTTCTCTGATCATTCTGATAAAGAAGATTGTGGAGTGCTTCCCAAAAAAACCCCTTCCAGCATGCAGAGAGCGAGCACTGCGAAACAGGGACCGACTCTTCCATAAAGCATTAAGCAATGCGCTCTGGATAAGCCGGGATTCTGGCACCGACTGGACTGTTACTCTCTGTACCACACTGTAAATCTGCAAAAGATTTTCCACTCACTGTTTGATTTCTGTATTCTGGCCCTATAACCCCTCTTGTACCACTAGGATATTCAAGGGCTGCTTTTTTTTAGGCCATGTCGAAAACTCTATGGTAATTTGACATTCAAAATCAATTTTTACTCTTGTGCCAAGCACTCTTGTCTTGTAATTATTATGATTTTTTTTCCCCCTCCAGTTTCCAGTGAAATACTCAGGAGGCATGTTACAACCATAGCTTTAAACAAGTTTTCTCATGACGTCAACACCTGCTGACATGAGTGAGGGATGATTTGAGATGCCCCGGCCTTGTTTAAAAAAAAAAAAAACACACCAAAAGCAATCAAATGTCTGTCTTTCATAAATCGGATATATCAAATAATGCTTTTAGAGGTATATGAACAGAATTAAAAATGAATTACTTTACTTTATTTATTTATCAGACGCTTTTATCCAAAGCGACTTACAAATGAGACACACTCACACACCAATGGTAGCAGAGCTGCATGCAAGGTGCTAGCTTGCCATCGGGGGCAACTTAGGGTTCAGTGTCTTGCCCAAGGACACTTCGGCATGGGATCACCCGGGCCGGGATTCGAACCACCAACCCTACGATTAGTGGATTAGTGGACAACCCGCTCTACCGACTAAGCCAAAGCCGCCATTTAGATTTACAGATTAAATCTGTAATACACAATGGCGTAACCATGGTATGGACATTGAGGGGGTCCAACGAACTCGGCGGGAAGATATGCAAGTGAGTTTAATGTTAAAGGTCAAAAACCGGAACTGACGTTAGCTGAGCCTACTTCCTGGGTGTGCAAATATCAACAGTTAATTGACGTTCTTAAAAACAAACCAAGCCATGGTATGATGCCTTCTATACTAAGCTAAGGTTACCTACTATTTAGGTATCTAGTGACTTACTGTCTGAATAAAAGCTCGTATGTTCTGCTGCACTTTTCTACACTTGGCTGCTGTCTCCATTTCTTACAGATTGAGCTGATAAAATATATCAACAAACTTGTGTTGAGTCTGGGAGCAACCAAGTGTATAACTGGAGAGGGGACACAACTATTTTCCTTAACAAACAAAAATATATTACAAAGAAATAGACATAAATTAATAGAATAGATGAAGAAAAGACAGCTCTGTTATCAGGGTTCATTAAAGGGGGACTTATAGAAAATATTTAGTACTGTATATTGGGGGGACAGATTGGTATTTTCTCAACACCCCACAAAGAATGGATGGTTATGCCCATGGTAATACATCCATCCATCCATCCATCCATCCATCCATCTTCAACCGCTTACTCCTTTTCAGGGTCACGGGGGAACCTGGAGCCTATCTCAGGGAGCATCGGGCACAAGGCGGGGTACACCCTGGACAGGGTGCCAGTCCATCACAGGGCACAATCACATACATACTCACACACACATTCATACACTACAGACACTGTAGACACGCCAATCAGCCTACCATGCATGTCTTTGGACATATATAATGTAATAGTTGAAAGTGAAGGCTCAGAGTGGATAAGAAAAATCCACAGTCATCCATGCAGACCAGAAACAAGCCGGAGTGCAGATCAGAAACCTCGCATTATTATACAGTAAATGTCATTTGTGCGCTAATTTTAAGACGCACTTAAAATCGCAAAAAAAAACCTTAAATCTGAACCTTATCGGCAGGTGTATCTAAAACTGATAAAAGGTTCAGCTACGTAAAAATCTCTCGGTTACAAAATGGTCTGTGTAAGCAGCTAACCTGACTAACCTTTTAATGCTCATGAGAGACTTCCAACTTAAATTTCAAGTGGAGAAAATAAACACGTACATTCTTTTTTCCAGTCATATTTAAACATTCTGCTTTCATTGTGAACTTAACAGTATTGACTTAAACTTGGGTCCATTAATTTAAGTTAACTTAAACAACTGAACAGTTCCTTAATCAGACCACAGAAGGAAAATACATATAAAGAAATCTCCAGAAGTCTATGAAAACTCTGCCTTCCTGAGCTAATGTCTCTAGCCCTGTAGCTAGTCTCGGGTCCGATGGGCTGTCGTCAGCTAAATAATTCACATAAATGTAAGTTATTGGATAAACCACAGCAGAGGATCTGCTACAGAAACCGGTGATGGTTCGTGCTTAGAAAACCAGAATCACTGAACTGCAGGCAGTTTTTAAATCTTTATCGGCTCTGTTGTAGTACTTGATTCGGTCCGCTGAAATACTTGTTCACATCCAGATTGAGGTCCACCAGTTGCTGACCACTTGTCCAGATGATGCAAAACACAATTAATCAGCAAAATTAGATCAGGGTTTCTCAATCCTTCTCCAGTCCTGGGAACCTACAGCTCTGTACAGTTCCATGGTTTCCTAACTCCCAATACACTTCACCTAGCGTGTGATGTCCTTAAAAACGGACCGAGGATTTAAGATCGGTTGTCTCAGGAGTTAGGAAACTGTTATTATTGAAGGTCTTATTGAATACAGAGCATTCGGTCCAAAGAGGTACAACTTCTGCAAACCAAACTTTTTAGGTAGGCTGTGTTTTATTGGATTACAGCAGACATCATCTGTCTTTTGGAGAGTAGTAAGCAGGACCTTGGTATAAGTACAGTATTTTTAATATATGTGACGCTGACATTACAGAAGCATTGAATATGGAACGTGTATCTGGTACCGGGTTAATTGTTTCTACAGTTGGAATTGAACTATCGCATATAAACGCTGGCGATTGAGAGTGTTTTATTCCTGTACAGGACAAAACAGATTTGCAGATTTGTCCGTTGGTGTGTTTAACAGCAAAGTGATTTTTCCTTCCATTTTTTTTTTCTTCTTTAAACTGTTGTTTGCAAAATATCACGCTGTAAGAACTGTAAATATAGCAAAAGCGACGGCATGTAATATCCAGAAAGTTTAACAGCACCTTGAGACAGTCAGTAAATGCACTGATTTGAAGAAGTCCCTCCAAAGACAAACTGTAATGAATGTCCGTTTGATATATTGCCAATGCCTGTAGTGGTGCATGATGTTGTTACAAAAAAAAAAAAACTAAACAAACAAACAAAACAAAACAAAAAAAAACACAAAATAAATGTAGGACGTGTCCACTGAAAAGACAAGCTAGAGCAAAATCTGGGAGCCCCTCGCTCCCATTATAAAATGTAACAAAAAGTTCCTGGCAAAATTGTACAAATCTGTAGCAGGTCAGAAAAAAAAAATATATTTACAAGAACCTTTTTCTTTAAAGTGTAGTTATGCAGCAAATCCAGCTTTGGCACTCGATGGTCTTGATCTCCTCCATACATTCATCCTGTCCCTCACTGCTTCAAACCACATGAAGCACCAAGTCGTGTTTCAGAATCACTGCTGCAGATCAGGACTCTGCGCTGTGACCAGGATCCTTCTGCTTCCGTCTGGTGCCGTTTGTTAGCTGGTGCAGTGGAAAAGGGCAAGACAAAAATCATTGGTTCCAAAAATACATCTCAGAGTAGACCTCTCTTGTTCTTCTTCTTCTTTTCTTTTCATCCATTACTGTGCAAAATGACAGCGGCAGCAGTTCCTACCTGTGGAGAATTGGAACAAAGCCATCATTAGCACTCTGACAGTCTGAGTTACTGACTACACCAGACTGTTGATGAACCCCAAAAGGAATTTCATGCTGACTCGTGTGCTACCTGTATGAACGAACTCAAGCTGCTTGGGAGATTTTAGCTACTCTGCCACATTAACAAGTAATTGGATCATCAAAAGAGTTGGAAGTTACACTGCCACCAACTATTCTGCCGAGTTTGACATCTTAGCTCCTATGGTCTTTTTTTTTTTTTTTTTTAATCTATATTTATGTTAAAAATTATTTTAAAAAATAGCTTTTTTTTTTAAGAAAGAAATGCCAATAACATCAGAATAACAAGAGCTGTGCCTTTAAGCAAATCTAAAAAAAAACAAAAAAAAAAACAAGTTGTTTTATATCAACCTTTGAACTAACAGACAATGTAACATAATGTGAACAATGTGTTCTAGTAGACAGTAGAAAATTATGGGATATTTAATTTGAAATAATATAATAGTGACAGTGTAAAGTAACAGGGTCCATGTTGCCCATGAGCTGGAAAAATTGCAATTCTATGACAAAACATCTGGCAACCAAAGAAAAATCAATATGCCAACTGTAAACTTTCTAATGCCAAATGCAAACTTTCTAATGAAAACACTTTTTATGAACAAAGAAACTAGTTCAAGCTAGAAAAAAGATATTTGTTTCTTCTTTACTGTGATAGCTGCTCTATCTCTCTGATAGTACACTGTAGTTAACCATCAAGTCTGCATTATTTGCATAGCAACGTCTCAGTATGTCTCAATTCCCTGCTGCACAGCTTTGTTTTTCTTAAGGGAACAACATCAAAGAGCCCAACCTGGGTTCCAGTCCTCTATTCCAAATCTCCATGGCAACAGCCAAATCCTTTGATGAGGAGCGGTCTATTGTGTCCCCTCTGTCTCAATAATCAACAGACCAGAAAAGCATAAGAAAATTTGATCAAACTTACCCTCTTCTTCTGCCCATCTCGTTCTTGTGCCCTAATCCGTGTCTGAGACCAGCTCTCGCGATGCCATCTTAGTCCCCACTGCCTCTTCCACCCACCCTCCACACTTCTCCCCGCTGCTTCCATTCTGACCTCCGTTCCTCCCCACTTCGGACCCACGCTGGCCGAGTGAGTTGTTGAACCACTCTTTGATCTCTTGGCTTCTCAGTTTGGTGCACTCCGCTGTAGGCGTCTTCCGTTCCTGGCTTGGCAGAATGACATTGCAGGGCTGATCTGAGATCATCCGGCCATTCGACTCGCTGCCACTTAGCTTGTGGAACAGCTCTTTCCACTCGACAGTTCCACTGCGCAGAGCCAGACGGCTGTCTTTAAACCATCTGACAATGTCGGTACGAGCCAAACCTGTCTGTGCCTCCAGATAACTATATTCTTCAGGTGAAGGCCACCGTGTTTGGACAAAGACATCTTTAAGAAGGTTGAGGGACTTCCTATCCATAGGCACAGATGATGAGGTGGGGGCAATGATAGGAGGGAGAGGGCATATGGGTAGCCCACTTTGTTTGTAAACTCCATTAAGCAAAGCATGCTGGTGCTGTGAAAGTGATCTTCTCTCCGCAATGTCAGTCCTCTTGGATCCCATGGAATTTAGGAGGGCTTTTTCCAAGTTGTCTCGAAGGGCTCTTCTTTCTGAGAACCAGCTGTCAATCTCCTCTCTGGAGAGTCTTGTGGTGATTGCAATGTGGTCAACCTCATTGTGTGATGGGAAACTATTCCTCTGAAAACTCTCTTCTAAAACCTTTAGCTGCTCAGCAGTTTTCCCCTTCAGTCTTTCCAGGAGAGGGAACTGGGTTGGGACTGTTTTTGGACGCTCCTTTGGAGCAAAATTATTATTTAAGTGCCGTAAACCATTATGGGCCAGTGCACTCTGATCAGAAAACCATTTTTTACCATCCCCACAGGGGACTCTATTATTACCGTTCTGACTCTCTGTGGGTCGACTCTCTGAGCTTGTGGGCTTTTGCTCCACTGACAGCTCTAGTGGTTTACTCTCCAGAGAGAAAGTGGGGATCAAGTTTGGGGCAACAGGTGGGGCACGTGCAGTCTGAATGATTGGTGGCCTCTTCACTTGAGAAGTTACCAATGGGGGCACCAAGGGTAAGCTTCCATCAGTAGGTAAAGGTGACAGTTTGTCTTTATAAATTACAGAAAAGGCAGCAGCTTGATTTCTGATTTGATGGGGAACTGTCGACCTCTTTAGATCAGTTGAGACTAGGGGAACCATTGATAGTCTATCTCTAGGTAACAGAGGAGGGGGGGCCATGGATACCTTATCTTTAAGGGGTGCCAGCGGAAATACCATTGACATTTTCCCCTTGGACAAAGCATAAGGGACAACAACAGGTCGTTTCATGTCTGTTGCAATCAAAGGCGGAAGCATGCATCTCTTACTGTCTGGGGGTACAGGAGGAGGAGCCATGGATAGTCTCTCCAGGGGTGGGACCGGTGGAGGTGCCATACATAACTTTTCTTTGTGTTCATCTGTGGGAATCATGGGGCGCTTTACATCCTGGGCCACCGCTGATAGTCCCAAAGGGCGCTTGAGATTATGCATATTAGTAACTGTTGTCACAGTGACAGTCGCACAGGCAGCAGAAGTTCCATTTGCAGTGGTAGCAGGTGACAGAGTCGACTGTCCAGTAACATGGCAGGACACTGCTGGTGCAACAGACTGGCTGGTGGCAACTGGTTCGCTCACAGGCGTAGGCAAAACGGTGAATGTGTGGTGAGCAGGAGGCATGCAGCCATTGAACATCTTTTTACGGGCTTCTTCCACTTCTTCTGGTGACCAGGTGATGCCCTGTTTGAGCCGCTGGGTGGTAAACCACACCTTGATCTGCTCTTCAGGGTGCTTGGAAGCAGCAGTAAGCCAGGAGAGTTCTGCATGAGTTGGATAGGGAAATTTGTTGAAGGATGTAATGAGTGTAGTGTTGGTGTCCAGTAATGGATTGTACTTGCTTGTGTTCAGAGGAACAGCAATTGTTGGAATGGAGCTCAGGTTTGGGGGACGCTGCAGAAGAGGCATAACATGAGACAGCCCCTCTAGCATCATGGGCTCAGGGATGATGATTGTTCCGTTAACATTCACTGCAGTGATCTGATCCTTTAACAACAGATGATCTAAATTACTCCTCTCTACCTCATTTCTATTATTAAAGATGACATTTTCAAAATTCTGCATGGTTGATGGGTATGAGGGTAAAAATTCAAAGGCATCATCATCATCTTGCATAAGCTTAGATTCTGGAGAGTTTGAGTCATGCTCATTCTCAATGGTTTGCTCTAGGACGGTCTGATTGTCAAGTTTGATCCGCTTGAACTTGAAATTGCTCTCACCTGGATGCTCTGTTTCATTGTGTTCTGTGAGGGAGTCAAACTTCTTGGTGCTGAAGTTGCAGACAGCACACAGGTACAGAGGGTTCAGAATGACGTTGGGGTGCGTGGAGTACACATGTTCCTTGAAGTCGCTGAGATTCTGGGTAGAGAAGGAGCAGTACTTACACTGGTAGCCCCTACTCTGTTGTTTCTGTGGGATGGAGGACTTCTCTTCCATCTTCTCTCCTGTCCCTTCCACATAACACTCCTCATCCCCTATAGCCACACACTGCCTACGTTCTTGTTGAACATCTAATGAAGGCTGCTGAGAGGATGGTCTGTCCTCTACCAATTCGTCATCCAATATATCCATTTCCATAGGGCCACCCATTTCCACATCACTAACAGAGACCATGCATGGAGTAAAGGACTTCCTTCGGCTGGACATGGTAACTGCACTGATATGGTTCAGGGGCAAGCCTGACAGAGGAGTTTGCAGGGGTTGCAAAGGTAGGGAGGAAGGGATCGAGGTGATCAGAGTGGATTCCCGACACAGGAGCGGGTCTCTGCAGTTCCTCAGTCCGCTCCGGAGTCGCCCAGCCTTGGCTCCGGAGTCCCCCGCTGATCGGAAACATCAGCTCCAGTGCAGAGCTTCATATGACGTCATCACCAACAACTTACCTGTGCACAGACAATGAAATCATGGTTAGAAAATTACAATAAATTATTAAAAGACTAAAAATACCTTCTTTCTACAGGTTGCCAAGTATTGCTCAATTACCTGTGAGGCTGATACGTTGGGCAACCACAATTCAATTTAATGTAACACTATTACATTAACTAAATATTCAAAAGTTAAACATGCCTATCAAGATAAATACTCACAACCAGCACCACATGGTGTAGATTTCCGTTTATGCATTTGTTAAATAGGACACTTTGCTATCAATACAATTTGGTTTCAGACTGAATCCAAGTTAGTTTCTTAACTATTTCTGTTGGGTGAACAGATAAACAAGTAAACAAAACAGGAATGGCAGCAAGAGAGGTCTATGGGTTTGCTAGAGGGGTCCACAAGTTCAGGCATTCCACAGAGCAAGCAAACACATCTCCCAGAATACAAGATGCATTAACTACATCAGATAGACAGTAAAGGGAAGAAAGAAAGAAAGAAAGAAAGAAAGAAAGAAAGAAAGAAAGAAAGAAAGAAAGAATGAATGAAAAGAAAGAGAGCGCTGAAACATCCAGAAAGATCCAAAGAAAGAGAAAAAAAAATACATATATTTAGATCTAAATCTAAAAACTGATTTTAGACACAAACAAATCAAGGCATGCAACTTTTCCATTAGGGTCTGAGGTTGATTTACACCAGGAATTTTCCCAAGCTAAACCAAACCTTAAAGGCCACATCACAAATCACCTCAATTAGTCTGTCTTTTCAATGACAGTGCTTTGTATTTTTATGCTGTCCTGATAAAGCCCTAACAGAGGAACCATGGTATTTAAACTCTACACTGGACAACAAATGAAGCCTGTTCTTTTCTGCTTTACATAGTTCAATCTTATGTAAAGGGAATGTACGTATATATTTCATGTCCGAACAGTATTGTCCGAATTGAACAGATCAGAAACTCAGAATAATGACAGAACACACATTGAATTTCTGGCACAGCATTTCCCAACACCCATACTCATTTTTTTTTCAAAATTACATTAAAAAAAAAAAAAACGAGATTTCAATAATATAAGCCCCATCACCACAAATTTGTTTAAAGGCTGGTCAATACACAAGGTCAAATGGAGCATTAGGACAGAACTGCATATCAAAAAAGTGTCATTAGGAACCAGCGTCATTAGGAGCTTCATCTGTTCTGTGTGGGCCTAATTCAAATTAATTCTCGCACTGTAGTTTGGACAACAGTTTAAAAATGGACAACAGGGCAATGACTGACGAATCAAAATGACCATGTCAGACCCACATTCGGTCTGAAATTTGGTGAATCTTCCTCAATCTTCACCCCTCAGAAACCCTTCAAGCCTTTTCCTCCTTAACAACTGCACGTCTAAATTCTTCCTGACTACCACATGAACATTGATTTTCTGGCCTCCAGCTATTCAAGCCTCATTGAGCAATCTTCCAAAGTACCAGATGTGTCTTAAGATGGTGTTAATGTAAATGCATGTTACTCTTCAGGGCATCTATGCGTCTACACAGCACCAAAAGCAAAAATCCGTCAACCATTTTTTTTATACTGTCGCACAACCTGATTGATGGATCGATGCATGTTTTTTTTTCTATCTATCTATCTATCTATCTATCTATCTATCTATCTATCTATCTATCTATCTATCTATCTATCTATCTATCTATCTATCTATCTATCTGTCTGTCTGTCTGTCTATCTGTCTATCTATCTATCCATCTATCTATCTATCCATCTATCTCTGCAGTACAGCAGATCTAAATCGATACCTCAGACTCTGAACTCGGTGCGCTGCTGCCATGATGGCGAAAGTCTGGGTGAATTGTACCATCCTGATAGGGTTCATGTACATGCTCTTCTCTAAATTAAATAAACTGATGCTCTCTTTCAGAGTATTAATATGTTAAAATATGAAGCCTGACTTCATATCCATGCTGTCGTTATGGCAACGGCAGAGCAGTGTGACCTCTGCGCTGCATATTAATGACTCCGCCTCTCTCTCAGGTGCTAATTAGAAACACACTCACAGCCGCCCAGCGGAGCGCAGACGGGTCCGTACGTGTGAGTGTGTGTGTGTGTGTGTGTGTGTGTGTGTGTGTGCGCGCGCGTGCGAGAGAGAGAGAGAGAGAGAGAGAGAGAGAGGAGAGAGAGAGAGAAATGATACGTTCTGGTTAGTGAGTGACGGGGGTACGGGCTGGCATCACCGAGGTGATGAGCCCATCGTAATGAAACATGCATGAGTCGTCTTCTGTCCCCAACTCACACTACGCACTCCTTAAAGACAGACACACAAAAAATGTGTCTGCATATTCATTAAAAAAGAAAAGATAATTAATTGAGTCAGACATACATAAACATACACACACACACACACACACACACACACACACACACACACACACACTACAAGTAACGGTCCTGCAATCGTTCACTGGTTACGATCAATCAGTGTTCTTCATATTGTTTTTTACTTCTTATTTGGATAGAAATTTTTATAAACACACACACACATCTCTTCTGAAATGTATTTTATTGTAACACTAAACTGACTATAAGACAACCAAGAGTGCTACTCGAGAATTATAGCAGTTCAAATGTCCATTTGGCCCAAACACTTTACTGTAGCTGTCAGAACCATGCCATTGCCATGGCAACCCATCCAGTCCATAAGTGAGACAGTCTATGCAAAACTGACCGCTGCTGTCACTGATGAACCGTTACACACCAGTTTGTTTGGACAAGCTTGTATTGCTAATTACAAAGATCACACTTAGACCAAAGAATCTGGGGAGGGGAAAAAAAAATGCAGGGCTGATTTAGAAATTTGGAAAAATCAATGCTAAATGTTGGAACAGCTTGTACAGTGGTGGCGTCTCCAACAGTGCACAGGGATGGAAGAGCGCGAAAGGTTAATTAGTGTTCCTTTTTTTTTTTTTTTTTTT
>JAFFST010055512.1:13898-30873 GCA_022414735.1 Noturus placidus
TGGGCAGAATGGTCCGATCCCGGGGAGACAGAGACAACTCTGCACCGGTATGAGTGTGTGTGTGTGTGTGTGTGTGTGTGTGTGTGTGTGTGTGGGTTATTGCTAATACGTAAAGATACATTCACACATACAACGACTCGCAGCGAAAAAAGCGTCCGGAGAGCGTTCATTTTCAACGAGGGCTGGCGATGCCCGGTAACCGTTGGCGACTAGATGTGGGTGTGTCTAGCGACACGACAAAGTTGAGAAAAGTTTGACTGTATGAAAATTTGGAACGACGACTAACAATGCGAGTGAAGACAGTAGAGCGCACGTGATCCCTAATCCACCATAACTTCCTGCGAGTCGCAATTTTTCCGCCAAACCCGAATTGTTTCGCTGAGTCCGGCACTTGTACTTTGCCGTAGATAGATGGAGCACATTGAGCACACGCCGCTTCTCCTTCATCTCGTAGGATACGATGTATATATATATACACTGGTGACCTTTATGTACAAATGCTCTCCCTCCAGAACGTTTCATTTTAGCGGGAAGAAAACCGGTTTGTTGTCCAAGGTGGAACGTTAGTCGCACCATCCACTGATAAATGTTACTATAGCAACCAGTAGTAGGAACGTCTGCTGGCGCTTTTCATAGTACAGCGACTCGCAACGATAAATTCACTGTAAGTGTGAATGTAGCTTTAAGGATGTGTTTCACTGAAGGTTGTGTTTTGGTATCTCTGAATCTTTTTTTGAATACTGATTAAAACGATGTGATAAACGTTCTCAGACCGACAGACCTGAGATCTCAACATGTTTATGTGTGCAGTTTCAGCTCCAGTCATTTGATATTGTATGTAGTACATCATGGGCTCGTAGAGACAAGTGCTGCGATCTTCCCAGCCTGGTGAGCTCATTGTCACATCACTGTTGTGTGTGTGTGTGTGTGTGTGTGTGTGCTGTTTATATTGATAGCTTGTACTAAAATAAACCTGTAGCTCAGTTTAAATGTTGTCAGTCAAACGAATGATGTTTGGTGTGTGAAGTTAAATCCTCACACTGTGCCTGTGTGGTTTAGACTGAAAACAAGAGCCATCTTGAAGCTGTATGAGTTTTTTTCCTTAGCAGGGACAGGTAAATGTGCACCGGTCGGTAAATTTCACCGGCCGGTGTGATTTAAGGGCGGCTGTGGCTCAGTCGGTAGAGCGGGTCGTCCACTAATCCACTAATCGTAGGGTTGGTGGTTCGAATCCCGGCCCGGGTGATCCCATGCCGAAGTGTCCTTGGGCAAGACACTGAACCCTAAGTTGCCCCCGATGGCAAGCTAGCACCTTGCATGCAGCTCTGCTACCATTGGTGTGTGAGTGTGTCTCATTTGTAAGTCGCTTTGGATAAAAGCGTCCGCTAAATGAATAAACGTAAATGTAAGTGTAAGCATGCAGTTTGCATGATGTTAAACTGGCTGGCTGTTAGCTTCAGGTTCTTCTCTGCAGCATTAGCCTCGCAGCCGCAAAACTAAGCAAACTCAGGCACACACTTACCTTGAGGTGCAAGGAGAAGAAGTTTGTGAATTTGTGAGATTTCATATCTGAGGATTTTAGTACAGAAGTAAATGTATGTAACTTTTCGATATTATATTGAAATATTTTAGAATGGAGGGTCCATGTCCATCTTATTTTTCAAGTCTTATTGTTGCTGTTTTTGTTGACTTCAGAGGAAGGAGGCGGATTGTCCAGCACTGCCTCGAGCCTGTACATGCACTCAGGACAGTAAAGGCCCTCCTGGTCCACCCGGTCCACTGGTATGCACAGGGACTCAAACACAAAGCTGTCTGACACACCCACATATAAGTTTGATGGATATTTCTTCACATTTTTTCCCAAAAGGTAAATAGCAACTAAAATTTGTGTGTGTGTGTGTGTGTGTGTGTGTGTGTGTGTGTGTGTGTGTGTGTGTGTGTGTGTGTGTGTGTGTGTGTGTCGGTGCACTTCACAGGGAGGTCCTGGTATTAGAGGGGCAAGAGGAGATCGAGGAGAACCCGGCCCTGTGGTACAGTCTGTTTATTAACGTCTGATCCGTTTATACATCACCAAATAGTGTGAGTGTAGTTGTCATTCTCCCTCACGCTCTCTCTCTCTCTCTCTCTCTCTCTCTCTCTCTATCTCACTCTCTCTCTATCTCGCTCTCTCTCTCTCTCTCTCTCGCTCGCTGTCTCTCTCTCACTCTCTCTCTCATTCTCTTTCTCTCTCTCACTCACTCTCTCTCTCTCTCTCTCTCTCACTCTCTCTCTCTCTTTCTCTTTCTCTCTCTCGCTCTCTCTCTCTCTCTCTCTCGCTTGCTGTCTCTCACTCTCACACTCTCTCTCTCTCTCTCACCCGCTCTCTCTCTCGCTCTCTCTCTCTCTCTCTCTCTCTCTCGCTCTCTATCACTCTTTCACTCTCTCTCATTCTATTTCTCACTCACTCTCTCTCTCCCCTCTCTCTCTCTCTCTCTCTTGCTCTCTATCACTCTCTCTCACTCTCTCTCTCATTCTCTTTCTCTACTCTCTCACTCTCTCTCATTCTCTTTCTCAATCACTCTCTCTCTCTCCCCTCTCTCTCTCTCTCTCTCTCTCTCTATCATTCTCTCACTCTCTTTCTTTTTCTCTCTCTCACTCTCTCTCTCTCTGTCTATCTCTCTCGCTCTCTCACTCTCTATCTCACTCTCTCTGCCTCTCTCGCTCTCTATCACTCTCTCTCTCTTTCTCACTCACTCTCTCTCTTTCTCTTTCTCACTCTCGCTCTCTCTCTCTCTCTCTCTCGCTTGCTGTCTCTCACTCTCACACTCTCTCTCTCTCTCTCTCTCTCTCTCTCTCTCTCTCTCTCTCTCTCTATCTCACTCTCTCTCTATCTCGCTCTCTCTCGCTCTCTCTCTCGCTCTCTATCTCACTCTCTCTCTATCTCACTCTCTCGCTCACTCTCTCTCTCGCTCTCTCTCTCGCTCTCTCTCTCGCTCTCTATCATTCTCTCACTCTCTCTCTCATTCTCTTTCTCTCTCTCACTCACTCTCTCTCTCTCACTCACTCTCACTCTCTCTCTCTCGCTCGCTGTCTCTCTCTCACTCTCTCTCTCATTCTCTTTCTCTTTCTCACTCACTCTCTCTCTCTCGCTCGCTCTCACTCTCTCACTCTCTCTCATTCTCTTTCTCACTCACTCTCTCTCTCTCTCTCTCTTGCTCTCTATATCACTCTCTCTCACTCTCTCTCTCATTCTCTTTCTCTTTCCCACTCACTCTCTCTCTCTCTCGCTCTCTCTCTCTCTCTCTCTCTATCACTCTCTCACTCTCTCTCTCATTCTATTTCTCACTCTCTCTCTCTCTCTCGCTCTCTATCACTCTCTCTCTCTCTCTCTCTCTCTCGCTTGTTGTCTCTCTCTCTCTCTCGCTCGCTTTCTCTCTCTCACTCCCTCTCGCTCTCTCTTTCAATCACTCTCTCTTGCTCCCGCTGTCTCTTTCTCACTCTCACTCTCGCTCGCTGTCTCTCTCTCTCACCCGCTCTCGCTCTCTCTCTCTCTCTCTATCACTCTCTCACTCTCTCTCTCATTCTCTTTCTCTCTCTCTCTCTATCTCACTCTCTATCTCTTTCTCACTCTCTCTCTCTCTCTCGCTCTCTATCTCTCTCTCTCTCTCTCTCTTTCTCTCTCTCACTCTCTCTCTCTCTGTCTATCTCTCTCGCTCTCTCACTCTCTATCTCACTTTCTCTGCCTCTCTCGCTCTCTATCACTCTCTCTCTTTCTCACTCACTCTCTCTCTTTCTCTTTCTCACTCTCGCTCTCTCTCTCTCTCTCGCTTGCTGTCTCTCACTCTCTCTCTCTCTCTCTCGCTCGCTGTCTCTCTCTCACTCTCTCTCTCATTCTCTTTCTCTCTCTCACTCACTCTCACTCTCTCTCTCACTCTCTCTCTCTCTCTCTCTCGCTCTCTCTCTCTCTCTCGCTTGTTGTCTCTCTCGCTCTCTCTCTCACTCACTCTCTCTTGCTCCCGCTGTCTCTTTCTCACTCTCTCTCTCGCTCGCTGTCTCTCTCTCTCACCCGCTCTCTCTCTCGCTCTCTCTCTCTCTCTCTCTCTCTCTCTCGCTCCCTCTCTGTGTGTGTGTGTGTGTGTATCACAGGGGCCAGTGGGTCCCATTGGAGAATCAGGGATACCAGGACCTCAGGGCCCACCCGGCCCTCAGGGGCACAGCGGGCGATCCATCAGAGGCCCTCCGGTAACCCACAAAAACACACAAACTCGTTTATACACACATGCACAGCAGTGTGTTATTAGTCTCCACAATTAAATGGGAGTTAAACTCCCTGCACATGCCGCTTCTGAGCTCATCACAGATGTGACCTTAGATTACTATGAACTGGTGAGGGTAATGAAAGTGTGTTAAGATTTGTATGTGTGTGTGTGTGTGTGTGTGTGTTTAGGGTGGTCCAGGTGAGAGAGGTGAAAAAGGTGAAGCAGGACCTCGAGGCACTCAGGTAAAATCAAGACATATGTGTGAATAATAATAATAAGCCTCTTCAACCCCCACCCAAAATAACAAATGTAACAAAAACGTCAGGACGATTACAATGAACTCACAACGAAACGTAAGATATATACAAGTTCATACATTTAGCCACTATACAATAGAGCAATGCATGTAAGTAGAGAACAAGAAAAAAACATCACTTCACCATACAACAGCGTACAGTTATACACCACATTTGGGATGTAAAGGTGCAATCATAACAGGTTAAAATCAAACTTATGCGGGACGTAGATTAGGCAAAGTAGCTTCACAACGATTTCAATAGCATGAACATGGTGTGTTAAGATATTGGTTATAAAGATGACTTAAAACAACAAAAGGTGCAAACATTCACTGATGCTCAAGAAGGCAACACGATACATTAAGAGCCAAGAGGGTGTAAACTTTTGAGCAGGATGATCGGTGTACATTGTTATTATTAACTGTAACTTTGCTTCTTGATACTCGGATCTCACACCTATCTACCTCTCATTCCGTGTTTCACTACAGGGCATCCCAGGAAACCCAGGAACCCCAGGGCGGGACGGCCCTCCCGGACCCAGAGTAACGTTTCTTTCCCTCATGATCGGTTTATAGAACTGTCAGGTTATATAGCATTAGCTGTGATTGGCTAACAAGCGCGTTTCACTCCACAGGGTTTGCCAGGTAATGACGGACCACAGGGAAGAGCAGGGCCTCCAGGAAATATTGTGAGTACACAGACACGTGAAATGCTTCACACTCCTACAATGTACATCAATCCTCCCATTCGAACATTTTCAAATAGGGTTTTACAATGTGTGTGTGTGTGTGTGTGTGTGTGTGTGTGTGGATGCTGAAGTGCATGTAGATCAGAATACAGCGTGTTCAGTCCTGGCACTCGGCCACAGAGATTGCTAAAAGCACTTGAACATTCTCATTGCACTCTAATGGATTTTCAATACGAGCCTCTACACCATTACCCTTTTTTTATAAGGAGCCTTGTTTATTGTTGATCAGAGATAAAAGCTAATGTGGTCCCTTCACCTCCATTAAAAGACGTTAAGGTGCACATCACATCACTGCGCTGCTAGTTAGATGTTTCTCCCCCACATTTAGCATGCTTAAAACTCAGTCAGAAAAACTCAGCTTAAAACAGTGTTTCTGTATTGAGTAATTCATATCTTGACCTGACTGCTCCACAAAATAAAAGTCATTGAACTACACTTTTGCTGGGTTTCGCTGCAAAAATAAGAAGCGAGTGCGACAGACAAAATCTCCAGAAGAACCGTGTCTGGTTCTTCAAGATCCATCCATCCATCCATCCATCCATCCATGTTCAACCGCTTACTCCTTTATCAATGTCACGGGGGAACCTGGAGCCTATCCCAGGAGGCATCGGGCACAAGGCGGGGTACACCCTGGACAGGGTGCCACAGGGCACAATCACATACACACTCACACTTCATACACTACGGACACTTTAGACACGCCAATCAGCCTACCATGCATGTCTTTGGACTGGGGGAGGAAACCGGAGTACCCGGAGGAAACCCCCGACACACGAGGAGAACATGCAAACTCCGCACACACATGGCCCTGGCGGGACTCGAACCCCCGGACCTTGGAGGTGTGAGGCGGACGTGCTAACCACTAAGCCACCGTGCGCCCCGTTCTGCAAGATACTCAATAATAAAAAATTAAAGCAAAGGATCGTCACACCAAATATTGCCTTTGTTTCATTTATTACAGTTTACTGCTCTTTATAGTATTTTTTTAAATGTAGAAACGTTTCATTTCATTATTTTCAAAGGCATTTATTTTGTCAACTGTAGTTTAGATCCTAAAAAGTGACATTTGCACTCACATCGGCTATAAAAATCTCACAGCTGAGCCAGGCTTTATGGACGTCACAACAAACAAACTTTTGTTGGACACAACACATTTTCTACAGACTTCCCAAGAGCATCACAGAAAGCGTCACGTGTAGAACATGAAAGAGATGTTTTCTTGTTTTGAGAATCATTAAGAAATAACTGGGATTATGGGTGTGACATCTTTGCGTTATGGACTACGTTTACATGGACAGCGGTAATCTAATTACTGACCTTATTCTGAGTAAGATAATAATGTGATTAAGGTGTTTACTGAATACTCCTGTCATGTTCCTGTTTTACATGTTATAGATCATAATTAGATTAAGAGCCCGCGTTATTACGTCACCGCGCCACGCCGTCCGACGCCCCTCCAGAATTTCACATATTAACATAAATTTTTTTACATTTACATTTATTCATTTAGCAGACGCTTTTATCTAAAGTGACTTACAAATGAGACACACTCACACACCAATGGTAGCAGAGCTGCATGCAAGGTGCTAGCTTGCCATCGGGGGCAACTTAGGGTTCAGTGTCTTGCCCAAGGACACTTCGGCATGGGATCACCTGGGCCGGGATTCGAACCACCAACCCCACGATTAGTGGATTTGTGGACGACCCGCTCTACCGACTGAGACACAGCCGCCCGAACATACAGTTCGTCTTCGTTATGGGACCGTATACAGTTTTGGGTGTTTTTATTTAATTTGTAATATTTGTCATGCTATACAGTACGTGTAAATAGACGACTGCTTGAAGCCGTAGGTGTGTCCCAAACCATGTACTGACCGTCTATATAGTAGCCGAGATACATATAGGCCTATAGTAGGAAAGTATGTGGTTTGGGACGCAGCCGAACTCTCTTGTTTGCCGTAAAACAGTAGAGCACTGCCGTGTGTGATCGTGTCCTGTCGGTGAAAACTCTCACACGACGTTAATAGTGTGATTAAGGTGTGTCGATAATGCGACTAAAACAGGAATACACCACACGTCTTAATTCGATTAGTGTTTACTTCGAGTATGACTTTAATAAAAATCGCTGTTTACATGGTAGTTTCTTAATCAGAGTATCGTCTTAATCTGGTTAATAGTGGATTATTGATGTCCGTGTAAACGCACTGATGGATACGTTGCGTCTGAACCAGTAGTCCATATATTCGATGTATAAGCGATGCGGTGACACCGGACAGTGGTTATAATCAAAGCAGCAGTTGGTAGATTCCTATCTATAGCATGCTGGTGAGCTTATCCACTGAGACAAGTGTAAACAGATTTCGGGATCCATAAGGATGTTGAATGCTTTTGTTATTACTGAAATGTTTGAAATCACAGGGAATTTCAAGCAGGAAAAGCAGGTAATGTTACTCTGAAAAGAAATAGAGATGTGGACCCCACAGTTCTAGGCCCTTCTTTAAGCCATGCAGAACATTAATGGAGTTTGCTTTGACAACTCTCTGAAGATTACAACCAACAGCGATCGCTTTCATCTCTTTCGCCCCGTAGTCTTACTACGTGGGCTTATTCCTGCCGCGCCCATGTTTCAGATGTTAACACTGTAAAACAACGGTTTCTGGCATGAAACTTTAAGCCTTTGCCACAAATCAGTCAGATCTTTTCTCAAGGCCGTCTTCTCTTTGATCTCACAGTCTTTTCTCTTTCATCTTACCACCATCCCATAAAGAGGTACTGACTTTGCCTCTTTAATCCGGAAGTCAGTGCTTCTGTGTTATGACAGCTGTTCTGCTCTCGCTGCAGGGAGGACCAGGAGCTCCCGGCGCACCGGGTCAGAATGGCCCTCCAGGACCCACCGGAGAACAGGGACCCCCAGTAAGAACAGTGGAATGTTTGTGTGTTGTGTATTCAATGTATGTCGGTCCAAATGCCCAAAAAAGTCGTAACTCTTTATGAATTGTTTGACTCTACCCTCTTTAACAGACTATAATGCATGTCAGTTTTTCCCCTTTAGGATTTGCTTTAGTTTAATATAATATGACCATTTTGTTGTAGTTTTTATTGTCGCTTTATTCCATTCGCAATTTTGAGTTGCATTGTCATTTTTAGATCCCTAGTGCACACATATTCATTTACATTTATTCATTTAGCAGACGCTTTTATCCTAAGCGACTTACAAGTGCACACTCAGACACCAATGGTAGCAGAGCTGCATGCAAGGTGCTAGCTTGCCATCGGGGGCAACTTAGGGTTCAGTGTCTTGCCCAAGGACACTTCGGCATGGGATCACCCGGGCCGGGATTCGAACCACCAACCCCACGATTAGTGGATTAGTGGACAACCCGCTCTACCGACTGAGCCACAGCCGCCCTGTGGGTGTTTATTCATTATTCATTCATTTATCCAGCCCCTTTATAGCACGCCCCTGGTAAGGGTTGTGGTGGGATCCGGAGTCAATCCCGGGAACACTAGAAGTGAGGCAGGGATACATAATGCACAAGTGTATATGAGTTTATTATAGGGAATGACCTATAATGACCTCTCTTTGTCTGCCTTAGGGCCTTGCAGGTTCACAAGGAGAGAAGGGAGAACGGGTAGGTGATAACTTTACACTCATAAAGTTCATGAAATCTTGCTTTGTACTTTTTTTTTTTTTCTGTATGCTATGTGCCTTCTAATATCTTTACTATATATTGACGGAAGAGGAATCAAGTAGACACAGAGTAGTGATGTGGCGGATGTAAGAGCATTTGAGTGTGTGTATATGCATTAATGTTTGTGTTCTGACCCGGACAATCCTCCGGGGAAATTTGATCGCTCTCGCATCTCCAGTAATTATCATTGTATCCAAACTGTACAAGTAAATAAGACATCTAAGTGTGTATCTTTGTGTGTGTGAATTGTACAGGGGGATGCACAGTCCACTTCATCAGTCCAAGCCATTGCCAGACAAGTGTGTGAGCAGCTCATACAGAGTGAGTACACTACGTGACATGCTCTCTCACCCCATACACTTGAAGCTTCTGAGATACCTGTGATCCTGACCCCTTCTGCTGTCCGGACCTGAATGGTCCATCCTGATGCTCTACTCCTGGCTGGAGTTCTCATCAGTTAGAAGTTACATGCTGCTGTTGAGGATGGCCCCGCATGGTGCAGCCTAGAGATCATTGAGATTACTGAGGATGGTACCACTTAAAATACCATAAAGATAGCTTTGGACCTCAATTCATATGAACCGTTATGCTATGATGGCTTTGGATTGTAAAAGTGATGGATTTGCATTTGAGTCTGGTTCCTCTCGAGTTTCTTCCTTATAGCCTCCTCGTCACCGTCACCTCTGGCTTACTCATTAGGGATACATTCATATATTTAAAATCTATATCCTGAATTGATATATTCCCGTAAAGCTGCTTTGGGACAATGTTTGTTGTTAAAAGCGCTATACAAATAAAACGGAATTAAACCGAGTTGAATTCACGGTATTTAACATGTTTACAGTTTTGGTTTTTTTTTTTACAATCGCTTGGACCCATTTTTCAATACTCGGGTCACTTTTTTCGAAACTCTTCACACAGTTCTAACCAACTTTCAGCTTCAGAAGTTCATTTCACGCCCGATTTAAATGATTTTAAAACGACCAGAACACTTCATACTTGTCTTGAATCAACTCTTCCACAAGACTAGCAATGTTTGTCACTCATGAAACATTGACCTAAAAAAAATGCTAACAACAAGCAACAAAGCTAAGTAGACTTACAAGAACAATTACAAACGAGTGGGTTTGGAGACTTTTCTCAATGTACTTCTTCCACCACACATATATACTCCTCTCTCTCTCTCTCTCTCTCTCTCTCTCTCTCTCTCTCGCTTGCTCTCTCTCTCTCTCCCTCGCTCACTCTCTCCCTCTCTCTCTTCCTATCTCTCCCTCACTCTCTCTCGCTTACTCTCTCTCCCTCTCTCTCCCTAGATCTCTCTCTCTCCCTCGCTCTCTTTCGCTCGCTCTCTCTCTCCCTCTCTCTCCCTCTCTCTCTCTCTCTCTCTCTCTCTCCCTCTCTCTCCCTAGCTCTCTCTCTCTCCCTCGCTCTCTTTTTTCTTCTCTCTCCCCTGCTCTCTCTCCCTCTCTCTCCCTAGCCCTCTCTCTCTCCCTCGCTCTCTCTCGCTCACCTCTCTCTCCCTCTCTCTCCCTAGCTCTCTCTCTCTCTCCCTAGCTCTCTTTCTCCCTCTCTCTCCCTCTCTCTCCCTTGCTCTCTCTCACTCTCTCTCCCTAGCTCTCTCTCTCGCTCTCTCTCTCCCTCTCTCTCCCTCTCTCTCCCTAGCTCTCTCTCTCTCCCTAGCTCTCTCTCTCTCTATCTCTTTCTTCTTCTCTCTCCCTCGCTCTCTCTCTCTCTCTCTCTCCCCCCACCCCTCTCTCTCTCTCTCCCCCACTCTCTCTCTCTCTCTCTCTCTCCCTAGCTCTCTCTCTCTCCCTAGCTCTCTCTCTCTCTATCTCTTTCTTCTTCTCTCTCCCTCGCTCTCTCTCTCTCTCTCTCTCCCCCTAGCCCTCTCTCTCTCTCTCTCCCTAGCTCTCTTTCGCTCGCTCTCTCTCTCCCTCTCTCTCCCTAGCTCTCTCTCTCTCTCTCCCTCACTCTCTCTCGCTCGCTCTCTCTCCCTCTCCCTAGCTCTCTCTCTCCCTCGCTCTCTCTCTCTCCCTCTCTCTCCCTAGCTCTCTCTCTCTCTCTCTCGCTCACTCTCTCTCCCTCTCTCTCCCTAGATCTCTCTCTCTCCCTCGCTCTCTTTCGCTCGCTCTCTCTCTCCCTCTCTCTCCCTAGCTCTCTCTCTCTCCCTCGCTCTCTTTCTTCTTCTCTCTCCCCCGCTCTCTCTCCCTCTCTCTCCCTAGATCTCTCTCTCTCCCTAGCTCTCTCTCTCTCTATCTCTTTCTTCTTCTCTCTCCCTCGCTCTCTCTCTCTCTCTCTCTCCCCCTAGCCCTCTCTCTAATCTCTCTCTATAGCTCTCTCTCTCTCTCCCTCGCTCTCTTTCTTCTTCTCTCTCCCCTGCTCTCTCTCCCTCTCTCTCCCTAGCCCTCTCTCTCTCTACCTAGCTCTCTCTCTCTCTATCTCTCCCTCACTCTCCCTAGTGCTCTCTCTCTCTCCCTCGCTCTCTCGCGCTCTCTCCCTCGCTCTCTCTCTCCCTCGCTCTCTCTCTCCCTCTCTCTCCCTCACTCTCTCTCGCTCGCTCTCTCTCCCTCTCTCTCCCTAGATCTCTCTCTCTCCCTCGCTTTCTTTCGCTCGCTCTCTCTCTCCCTCTCTCTCCCTCTCTCTCCCTAGCTCTCTCTCTCTCTCCCTCACTCTCTCTCGCTCGCTCTCTCTCCCTCTCCCTAGCTCTCTCTCTCTCTCGCTCACTCTCTCTCCCTCTCTCTCCCTAGATCTCTCTCTCTCCCTCGCTCTCTTTCGCTCGCTCTCTCTCTCCCTCTCTCTCGCTCGCTCTCTCTCCCTCTCCCTAGCTCTCTCTCTCCCTCGCTCTCTCTCTCTCCCTCTCTCTCCCTAGCTCTCTCTCTCTCTATCTCTTTCTTCTTCTCTCTCCCTCGCTCTCTCCCTCTCTCTCCCTCTCTCTCCCTAGCTCTCTCTCTCTCTCCCTCACTCTCTCTCGCTCGCTCTCTCTCCCTCTCTTTCCCTAGCTCTCTCTCTCTCTCCCTAGCTCTCTTTCTCCCTCTCTCTCCCTCTCTCTCCCTTGCTCTCTCTCACTCTCTCTCCCAGCCAGACTGGTAATGAATTTGAAGGACAACACAGTTTTGTGTTGGGTTTTTTTGAATGAAAGTTTAAAAGTTTTGAAAAGAGTGTGTAAACATGTGCACATTGACCTGTAGGGAATTAGTTTTGCTGATGGTTGTGTTTAAGTGAGAAAAGAATTTGTGTCGTTTGAAAGATGTCTTCATTGAATGCATATTGTGCCAAAGCAATGAAAAGTGATCCGCAGTTTGGCCCACATAGACCGCTGTTGTGCTCACTGTGTCAGGACTTTTCAAAACGTGACTTCGGCACTGAGAAACGGGTCCTAGCGATCGTAAAGAACTGTAAATATGGATTGAAATCTGACTCTTTGAATTAAAATAAAAAGTACAAAGAATATAAATCAATGAAGACATGAACATGCTGCATTGAATAAACGATAGTTAATGATAAGTACACGTCAACTTAAATAACAAAAGAATCTCAAATTAAAACACGACTAATACAGATGTACAAAAAAACCATCGCAGCGACAGACCATATTTTAGAGTGTATAGGATTATATCATGTTAAATATTGAAGTACTTTGAATAAGCACTTATTGGCTCTTTTTCTCTCTCTGTCTCAGCTCACATGGCTCGTTATAACTCCATCCTGAATCATATCCCGAGGCACCACGCAGTCTCAGTCCGCACTGTTCCCGGGCCTCCAGGTGAGCCTGGTCGGCCCGGTCCTCAAGGACAGCAAGGAGAGCAGGGTCCGCCTGGACGTCCCGGATTTCCAGGAACTAACGGAGAGAACGGCCAGCCTGGAGACAGAGGTGCTGTTAATCCAGGATTAACACGGGATCTGTTGTGTGGGCGAGATTAGAGACTAACCTACGGGGTGTAGAGTACAGACTAGGGATAATCACGAGGGCTCTGAAGTAAGGACGTGTAAGATTTGGAGATGAGATTGTGGGATTATATGCAGTATTTGCATTGTAAATGAGATAAGGGAATAACATGTTGAATCCGAATAATCCAGAAAAGACAACACAAATCCTTCTTTATCTGCAGTTAATACACCCGGAATCTTTTCTGATGCTTTCTTCCACCACGTGTCTTGATTTTCTTTATCGCTCTCATTGTTCAGTATAAAAAAATAAAAACACCACAAATCCATTTAATCAGCCCATATTGAACTGAAGGTTAGTTCGTCACCTTGGCAAAGCTTTCTTTGAAAACTCAAATCGATGAGTGGCTAAGGAATAACAGTTCGACTTAGAAAGTTAGAAAGAATGGACCACGAAGAAAAGAGATGTAGGATTTGGCATGTGAATGAAATTTCTGGAATCTGATGTACAGCTGGAATTTGGAACACCTGATGCTAAGGAATGGGTACATTCTTTCATTCCTACCGACACAACTGCATTCGTCTTCTGCATATCATTATAAATGGAGATAAAAACGAGATGAACTTCTCTAAGGCGCTCAAAGGAGCATCTTATTCAGATTAGCTGAAGGACTTTTTCCCTTTAAGCCTTTAAGGGGTTTCTTAAGCCTTTTTGTGAATGTCAGTGTGTAGTCGAACAAGGATGAAGACATCTGGAAAAGGATTGTGTCTTGACTTCCTTAATGCAGCTATCGCTGAATAAATGAGTGAGGGCTGGTAATAAGTATAATTGTGTGTGTGTGATATCAGGTCTTCAGGGTGAGAAAGGAGAGAAGGGAAGCCCAGGTGCTGGTGTCCAGGGTCCCAGAGGGCCTTCAGGACCTCCAGGTAAAGACACACACACACACACACACACACACACATTACATTTACATTTATTCATTTAGCAGACGCTTTTATCCAAAGCGACTTACAAATGAGAGCACACTCACACACCAATGGTAGCAGAGCTGCATGCAAGGTGCTAGCTTGCCATCGGGGGAAACTTAGGGTTCAGTGTCTTGCCCAAGGACACTTCGGCATGGGATCACCCGGGCCGGGATTCGAACCAACCCTACGATTAGTGGATTAGTGGACAACCCGCTGTACCGACTGAGCCACAGCCGCCCTGACCCCTGACACACACACACACTGCTTCCAAAGAAACGACCCACCACAAGCAATATTTTCTAATGAGCTCATTTAGTCTAATCACCCAAACATATATAGAAAGTGGGTCATTTAAACAATGTTAAAAATGCCTTTAACTTAAGTGTGCTTTATTACAGATTTATGACTTTCAGGCTACGTGCTTGTTAGAATACACACACTCAGTATGCAAGAAAACGTAAACAACTAGGCTGTTAAGGAGCATAACTAGGTAACATTTGAATAATTTCTTTCTTTCAATTTGGTCATTTGCCCATTCCCAACGCACACAGCAGCTACCAACCAGAGAGGATGGAGGCTAGCTATGTGAAGCTATCCGAGATGAAGACACTCTGAGGAAAGCCAGCGCTAATGCGCAGTATTTTTTAGTGTAACTGTGATTGACGTGCCAGAGAGAAATGCCATTGCTCCCACTCAGAGAGCACGGCTAATGAAGCTCCACCCACAGATGTTCGAGCTCAAACTCGGGATCTCCCTACGATAGGGTGAATGCTTTTCTGACTCATGAAGACTTTTAATCCAGTAATTCAAATGTTTTCAGTCTTTTATTTCTGACCTCACTGATCTTCACAGATGTGGAAGGAAAGAAAGATCAAAAGAAAAACAAACAAAGAAGCAAGCAAAATATATAACGCACTTCTACACACTTTTTTATATAACGCACTTCTACACACACCAGGACCCACTCAGTACACAGTTGTGGATTGATTTTGGTGTGTGTATGTGTGCGTGAACTCTCAGGACCACCTGGTGAGGGAAGAAGTGGCAGCTCTGGACCAGCTGGTCGTCCTGGTAATCCTGGTGGTCCCGGCAGACCGGGTATTCCCGGATCAGTAGGACCAGCCGGACCTCCAGGATACTGCGATCCGAACTCCTGCGGATACAATGTCGCAGGTGACTTACTCTCTCTCTCTCTCTGTCTCTCTCTCTGTCTCTCTCTCTCTCACACACACACACACACACACGTTAACCCATGTGTTCTGTTCAAGTCAAAATGACCCATTATAATGTTTTTGCTCAAATTGGCACAATCCCTCAGAGATAATTTCTCTAAGAAATATGAAACGTATACATATTAAAGAGATTTTCTATTTAACCGAACTCCATATAACTATTATTAGCTATTCTACCTCACTGTGCTTATAATCACTTGCATCATCATGTCAACACATCAAACCCACACTGTGATGATTTGAGTCATTTCCCTGCACTTAGTTTGAGCTACGATGGCAGGAAATCGTGAATTCTGCATGCTGTGAGTGACTCCAGGGCAACTCCTGATGCAATGCCATAGCAATTCTGCTAGATTAGTAATACAACCCAAATTCCAACCCAAAATACAACCCAAAGTACGTTCGCCTCACACCGCCGGGGTCGGGGGGTTCGATTCCCACCGTGGCCCTGTGTGTGCGGAGTTTGCATGCTCTCCTCGTGCTGCAGGAGTTTTCTCCTGGTACCCCTGGGATGGATGGATTGGCACCCTGTCCAGGGCGTACCCCGACATGTGCCCGATGCTCCCTGGGATAGGCTTCAGGTTCCCCCACGACCCTGTAGGATAAGCGGTATAGAAAATGGATGGATGGAGGATTTGTAAATCTCCTAAACCCATATTCACATTTACATTTATTCATTTAGCAGACGCTTTTATCCAAAGCGACTTACAAGTGCACACTCATACACCAATGGTAGCAGAGCTTCCATGCAAGGTGCTAGCTTGCCATCGGGGGCAACTTAGGGTTCAGTGTCTTGCCCAAGGACACTTCGGCATGGGATCACCCGGGCCGGGATTCGAACCACCAACCCTACGATTAGTGGATTAATGGACAACCCGCTCTACCCACTGAGCCACAGCCGCCCATTAGAACATAGAAAACATATCAAATGTTTAACCTGACAGTAAAAAAAAAACAGTAGTTTTGAACTTGATGGCCGCAGCACGTCTCAAAAGCCGGGGACAACAAAAGGCTGGAACAGTAACAGCTGGAGCTTAATTGGGAACCCTAACTCAGATTCCATCCCATCTTTACTTCTGAGAGTCTCTGCCTCTATAAGATACTCTTTTTATACCCAATCACGTTTCTCATCAGCTACCATTGAACATTTCTCATTCGTATGTCGCTTTGGATAAAAGCGTCTGCTAAATGAATAAAATGTAAATGTAAACCCAATGAGTTGTAAAATGTTCCTCCAGCTGTTTCTTTGAAGTAACACTTACTTTTCCAGCCTTTTGTTGGCCCCCGTCCCAACTTTTTTGAGACGCCGTCAAATTCAGGATGACCTTATGTTTTCCTTAAAGACGTTAAGTTTCCTCAGTTTAAGCACATGATATGTTTTCTCTGTGCTGTTGTGAATAACATGCGGGTTTATGAGACACACACATCATCGCATTCTGATTTTATTGACAGCTTACACAGCGTCCCGACTTTATATTTTTCGGAATTGGGGTTGTAGTACAGAGAGGTTGGTTGTGTGCTGGATTCGGTTTAAACTGATACACAAAGAGCAATAATAATAATAATAATAATAATAATAATAATAATAATAATAATAATCTTTACAATAGGGACAGAGTGGCTCATTCGACTTCACAGCAATGCTTCGATAAAATGTGTGTGCGTGTGTGTGTGCGTGTGTGTGTGTGTGTTTTTGTTTGTGTGCACTTGTGTGTGTGTGTGTGCACTTGTGTGTGTGTGTGTGTGTGCGTGTGTGTGCACGTGTGTGTGTGTGTGTGTGTGCGTGTGTGTGTGCGTGTGTGTGTGTGTGTGCGTGTGTGTGTGGGTGTTTGTGTGTGTGCGTGTGTGTGTGTGTGGGTGTTTGTGTGCGTGTGTGTGCGTGTGTTTGTGTGTGTGTTTGTGTGTGTGTGCGAGA
>JAFFST010055512.1:53274-70652 GCA_022414735.1 Noturus placidus
TCTGCACCATGGTTGTCTGCTGTAGAAAGGCGTGGCAGGTTTTTTTTTTTTTTTTTTTCCTTCTTCAAAATGGCAGAAAGACGACGCTGTGGTAAAGGATACGATAAGAAAGTATCCCCTTCTTCTCCAACTGCCTTTAAACAAAAACAAAACGTAAAAACCATCCTAAACTAAATCTCTAGCCATGAAAAGAGCATTCAGCCTGTGTTGTCTGGTTGCTTCCATCATGAGTACACGTTCCAAGTCGTAATTACTACTTTGGAAGTTGTAAATACGTGTTAACAAGGGCACGTGAACGTCTGTCGCGAACCCTGTCGTGTAGAAAACGTGCAGGATTATGTGCAGAACAAACACCGGGCACTGGGTTAAGTTTTATTCACATTAGGCTATTGTCAAGGAATAATAGTTGCTCATATAAAATACACACCTACAAAATGACCACAATGGACGCCGATTCGACCGGCCACGCTAGACTGATTGTCTGTCTGGGGGATCTTTCCAAACACTAGCATTTTATAGATCATATCTTCTATGAATAAACACTTACATTTATTCATTTAGCAGACGCTTTTATCCAAAGCAACTTACAAATGCGAGCACACTCACACACCAATGGTAGCAGAGCTGCATGCAAGGTGCTAGCTTGCCATCGGGGGCAACTTAGGGTTCAGTGTCTTGCCCAAGGACACTTCGGCATGGGATCACCCGGGCCGGGATTCGAACCACCAACCCTACGATTAGTGGATTAGTGGACAACCCGCTCTACCCACTGAGCCACAGCCGCCCTAGAACACTTGCACTGTGTTCTATTTACATAGAAAGAAGAAAAGCCATTGCTGTTAAAAGCGAATCACAGTGCATTCTGGATGATGCACACCGTTCCTTTAAACCCTGCTGGAAAATAACCACAACGAAGAAGTCTTGATACAAGTGAACAAGTGGCACTTGTTTAAAAAGACAGATGTTCCCGTACGAATATTAGACATTACATCATTTACTTTACATTTAGGACAATAGGTGACATTGTGTAGCGTTTAAAGGAGCGCTCGGAAACCGGTTTGAGGAAGAAAAAAACAAAAACAACCAGGAGAAAAGTGCACGTGAGAACACAATGACCCTTCACGTGTTCCGGAACAGAAACACCAACGTTCGAAATGTGTTACATGACAGTGTCGTTATTTTTAGACTCTGCGTACTCTGATTCTCTGATCGGTTATGTTCTCCTTCCAGTCACACGAAGGTTTTCGGATCGGCATCATCACCACGTCTTATACAATACCTTCCGAGACATAGATGAAGAAACACTTCAAGGTGTGGTGTTGTAGCATAACAGCATGTTTTATTCCTCTTATAGCACAACACGTTGCTAATGCTTACATTGTTTTATTCATGACATACTTTTTATCCATTGTGCATCCGGTCCAGGGTGTACCATGCCTTGTGCTTCCTGGGTTAGGCTCCAGGTTCCCCGTGACCCTGAAAAAGGAGTAAGCGGTAGAGGATGGATGGATGGATGGATGGATGGATACTTTTTATCCATTTATAGTTGCATTCCATGTTGTAGAACATTATTCCATCTATCCATCTGTTTTCCATTCCACTTATCCTACACAGGATCCCTCACAGGAAGCTTGGGGCACAAACAGGGGACACCCTGGATGGGGTGCCAACCTATCGCAGAGCACAATCACACTCTATGGATCATTTGGAAATGCCAATCAGTCTACAACGCATGTCTTTAGGAGGACGAGGACAACCGGAGTGCCCGTAGGAAGCGGGAATCGAACTCCCACCCCACAGGTGCGATGCAAACGTTCGGACCACTAACCGATCGTGCCTCCTAATGACATGTCATATTTTTTATCCATTTATAATTACATTTAGCATTGTAGAACGTCAAGCAAAGAAACCGTACGCTACAAAAGAGTGTCTTAGCCTTCATTCATTGCATTTCAGTTATTCTATTCATCACTTTCCGTGTAGAAATTTAGAACCGTTAATGATCCAAAGAACCCACCAGACTTTTGACAGACCTAGATCTTCCTGCTCATGCTTTAACCAATACACTGGCGTTCCGTACCGCTAGCGGAATAGAAATATTTCAATCCGTATGAACAAACAAATTATTTGATCCCTGTAAGTCTGTTATAAGAGTGCTCAGGACGCTGTTGGGTTTCTGTGTGTAGAGTATCTATCATGCCTCTGTGTTTAGCTTCTGGAGGCCAGGGCGATGGGAACGGGGAAGGGGTTTGAGCAAACAATTCACAGCTCTCCACCATGTCAGAAAACGGACAGCACTAAACTAAAGCTTTTTTGGATAGTCAAACAATAAAATAATAACATTTAAATCTATTCAAACCGAACCCTTAGTTTCTACTGTCATACGAGCCGTTAACCGCTACTGTGGAGTGAAACAAACAAATAAACGAAATGCTGAACATGGCACGACTCCAAGACGGCGGCTACGGCTCAGTCGGTAGAGCGGGTTGTCCACTAATCCACTAATCGTGGGGTTGGTGGTTCGAATCCCGGCCCGGGTGATCCCATGCCGAAGTGTCCTTGGGCAAGACACTGAACCCTAAGTTGCCCCCGATGGCAAGCTAGCACCTTGCATGCAGCTCTGCTACCATTGGTGTGTGAGTGTGCTCTCATTTGTAAGTCGCTTTGGATAAAAGCGTCTAATAAATGTAAAGACAGGCAGAAAATCCTTCTTTTTTTTTGGCCTTTGGTAAAAAAAGATCTAAGGTTATGAGTAGAAAAGAATAAAAATAGCATACATATAGGATAGTATTTTATTCCTCGTTTAAGGTTTCTCTTTCAACAATCAGAACCCTTTTAGAACCAAACCCCAGTTTAGACCTTTAGAAACATAAAGATTATGACCGGCAGGAGGCGCTGTTTTCAACGTCTTCCTCTACAACACAGAGCAAGAAATCTCACAACATCCCAGAAATAAATACTCCAAATAATTGTCAAAAGTATGTTTTTTTTCTTCCTTTTTTTTCCAGCATAGATTGAAACGGAGTGAATACCATCAATGATATCAAGTATGCCTGTTTACTGTTAAAACAAATAGCTAGGACGTAAAAGCCAACAACAAAAAATATTTTTTTTTTGAAATAAGATTTATAGCTTTAATTCTACAGTTATATATTTATTCATTTTATGTCAGGGAAGGGATGAAATTGTTGGTATAGTGATTGTGTGGTTTCACTAACTGCAGACAAATGGAAGCTTAATCATGCATTCTTCATGAAATATTATTATTTTTATTATTATTATTATTGTTATTATTATTATAACTTGTAATTAGTGACTACAGCATAATGGTATGTGTGTGTGTGTGTGTGTGTGTGTGTGTGTGTGTGTGTGTGTAAGTTAAAGTTAAATCCTCCCCTTTCACTATTTCACTGCATTGCACACATGCATGGCGGGGTTGTGTGTGTGTGTTTTATTGCATTGCATTGCATTAAAATATTTTCGGTGTCGTATGAGAATGTATCGCTGACGTACAGGATCATGTGAGTTTTTTTTTTTTGTTTTTTTTGTTTCGTCCCAGATCTCCCAGTGCAATGCACAGCCACTTTCTCTCTCCTCTCTCCAGTCTTGTCTTTAGGTTTCTCCCCTGCAATCTTGAAGGATCTGACCAGCAAATGTGCTGATAGTGGGCTCTAGGGGGAAGAAAAACAGAGAAAAGAGAAAAAAAGAAGAAGAAGAAGAAGACGCGATAAATCTTTACATAAAGATTGAAAGAGAGACGCTTTTTTATTTCCGGGTGTCAGGTAAGAATCTGAGTGATTATTATCTGAGTGTTATATTATGTTCCTGTACTCAGGACTGCACTGCTGAAGTTAATGAACGTTCTTCCTTTCCTTCATGTTTCACTTTCAACTGCGCCTCTCTCTCTCTCTCTCTCTCTCTCTCTCTCTCTCTCCCCATCTCTCTCTCTCTCTCGCTCTCTCTCTATCCATCTCTCTCTCTCTCTCTCTCCATCTCTCTCCATCTATCTATCTATCCATATCTCTCTCTCTCTATCCATCTCTCTCTCTCTATCCATCTCTCTCTCTTTCTATCCATCCATCCATCTCGCTCTCTCTATCCATCTCTCTATCCATCTCTCTCTCGCTCTATCTATCCATTTCTCTCTATCCATCTCTCCCCCTTTCTATCCATCTCTCCCTCTTTCTATCCATCTCTCTCCCTCTTTCTCTGTATCTATCCATCTCTCTCTCCCTCTCTCTCTATCTATCCATATCTCTCTCCCTCTTTCTCTGTATCTATCCATCTCTCTCTCCTTCTCTCTCTATCTATCCATATCTCTCTCCCTCTCTCTATCTATCCATCTCTCCCTCTTTCTATCCATCTCTCTCTCCCTCTTTCTCTCTCTCTATCCATCTCTCTCTCTCTATCCATATCTCTCTCTCTATCCATCTCTCTCTCTCTCTCTATCCATCTCTCTCTCTCTCTCTATCCATCTCTCTCTCTCTCTGTCCATCTCTCTCTCTTTCTATCCATCTCTCTTTCTCGGTTTTTTGTTTTGTTTGTTAAAACCATCTTTAAACCCCTTCTAATACACGTTTGATGTCTGTAATGAAAACGTGACGGCGTTTCACACGCTGAAACAACAACAACAACAACAACAATAATAATAATAATAATAATAATAATAATAATAATAATAATAATACCGCTTATTATTTCCCCCAGCACTAGTGCAGTAGGTGAGCTGGAGATAAACATCAACACTATCAGCTTTACTACAAAAATAGTAATAATAACTTTTTTTAATAGTAATAATTATTATTATTATTGCGCGGTTTCAGGTTTAAGGTGAGTTTATATGTAAATAAAATAGCACCGGTACAGTTTAAATAAGCACAAGTGAACAATCCAACTTTGCACATTAAAAGTGCCGCTGTTGCCACCGGCAACTAGGCTTTGCTAAGGGGGTATTTGGGCTACTTTGCTAGCTTAGCCTGCTGAATTAGCCTAGCATAACGACTCTTGTAAGCACCTCCACGACCCCCTGACATGAGAGTTATACGCATATACAAGTCCTCTGAGTGTTTTAAAGTGCGGAAGGTCTGAAGTGTTGAGTTGGTTTGTGTTAGGAAGAGAGATAACAGCGTTGTCATGGACTCCAGTTAGCTAGCTGGTTAGCTCTGTGGGTGTTTGTCTGTTACTAGCCTGTGCTTTTGGACGTCATGAGCTAGAATTTAATTTGATTTAAATCCATGTTTCCCCCGAACGTTTACATAAACCTTTTTTTTTTTTTTTTTTTTCTCTCTCTCTCGTGTTTTTAAATAAATAAAGCGTTCAGGTTGGTGCATGAGGTGTTTGGCTAGTTATCTGGTTGCTAGCAAGCTAACATGACATTGCAGTGCAATGTGTTATCAGAGACATAGTTATGATTTTAGTTATGAAACTTTTATTTTTTTTATTGCTCTTTATAACCTATATACTAGTCCTGTTTTCATGTCTTTGAGAACCTGGCAGTTCTGTTTACTTCATATAAATTCCATGCAGGTTATTATTATTTTTTGTTATTTTTTTGTATAGTCTTGCTATCACTTGAAAAAAAATGTTCTGAATTAAAGACAGTATTGTGCCCTGCGATGGACTGGCACTCTGTCCAGGGTGTACCCTGCCTTGTGCCCGTTGCTCCCTGGGATGGGCTCCAGGTTCCCCGTGACCCTGAAAAGGAGTAAGCGGTTGATGATGGATGGATGGATGGATGGATGGATGGATCAGCCAGTATTGTGGTCAGATTATACGAGTATATACATGACCATTGGACTGGCCTCATGTTGAGGGGATTAGGGGATTGTATGAGGGATTTTCCTTTGCAATTTGCGTTACTGTAAAGCTGTTTATTTTCATCATAACTATAATTAGGGCAGAGGTTTTGATGGCTAAAGTTCTGCACTACTGAATGGAAGGTTCTGAGTTCAAATCCCAGGACATCCAGTGTCACTATTGGGCTCTAAAGTGGTAATCCACCCTGTACGACTTACATATAAATCTTTACATTACATTACATTTACATTTATTCATTTAGCAGACGCTTTTATCCAAAGCGACTTACTAATGAGACACACTCACACACCAATGGTAGCAGAGCTGCATGCAAGGTGCTAGCTTGCCATCGGGGGCAACTTAGGGTTCAGTGTCTTGCCCAAGGACACTTCGACATGGGATCACCCGGGCCGGGATTCGAACCACCAACCCCACGATTAGTGGATTAGTGGACAACCCGCTCTACCGACTGAGCCACAGCCGCCCTTTACAATTAGCATGTAAAATATCAATCAAATGACGGCCATGGTTATTCCACGGATGCAGCGGCGCTTTAGTCCTTAAGTCTGTACAGCTCTCCCACCTCTTCATCTGCCCACTCTGCCCAAACAGATCAGCTCAATATGCTTCAAGAATCGTACTAAAACCCCGTCAATGCCATCACTCTAGTCATCTCATAGATTGCAAACTAGTCAAGCCGAATCTCGACTGTAACTCGGTGCAACCATGTTGCTTTCTGAGGCTTTCAAATCCAAAGTTTGCGCCAGCGTCTTCGCTACGTCTACGCTGGATTTAATTAATGATGTTGTACGTCTCGGGGCGCACGGTGGCTTAGTGGTTAGCACGTTTGCCTCACACCTCCAGGGTCCAGGGTTCGAGTCCCGCCAGGGCCATGTGTGTGCGGAGTTTGCATGTTCTCCCGGTGTGTCGGGGGTTTCCTCTGGGTACTCCGGTTTCCTCCCCCAGTCCAAAGACATGCATGGTAGGCTGATTGGCGTGTCTAAAGTGTCCGTAGTGTATGAATGGGTGTGTGAGTGTGTATGTGATTGTGCACTGCGATGGACTGGCACTCTGTCCAGGGTGTACCCCGCCTTGTACCCCATGCTCTCTGGGATAGGCTCCAGGTTCCCCGTGACCCTGTAAGCGGTTGTAAGCGGTTGGATGGATGGATGGATGTTGTACATTGCTGAAAATGGCGAGCGAGAACGAAAGCTCTCGCTCTTTTGTTTTCAGGAGCTGACAGCAAAACATGACTGTTCTCACTTAATGTTTGAGACCGTTGATATTTCTTCTCCTGTTGAAAAACCATTGCAACAGTGCTTGCAATTACAATGTCGTACTGTGGTGTCCGAGCAACATATAAGCACTATCTTCTCACAGGAATAAGGAAAAAATAAATAATAAGAAATAAAAAAAATAATAAGAAACACACATTAGTGTCAGAAACACTAAAAGACATCGCAAAATATTTTAGTATAAACACATTTAATGGGTTTCAGGGTGGAGTTTAACTTTAAGCAAAATCACTAACCCTAACAGGTCCGATCTATGTTTGGATTGGATCCTCACTTATACCCTGCTTTGGATAAAAGTGTCTGCCAAATTAATAAATGTAAATAATCCTCTACAGGCTTGCACAACACCGCTGTCACCACTCGGACCTGTTTCATGGCCCTCAAAGATTAAACTGAGCACCAGCCTGCTCCACTACACTGAAATGTTTTGTGTGGATGTCAGAAAGAGAAACTGGGTGATTACAAATGATTTGGAAGCAAGGTACAGAGTTACTGGAACACAGCTCCAGGGTTCAGTCATGACTTCGGGTTACTTTCTGGGTAGAGCTTTTGTGCATGTTATCCCTGTGCCTATGTATGTTTTCTCAGGGTTCTTTGGTTTCCTTTTAAAAAAACGTTGGCTACTCCAAATGCCCTCTAGGTCTGAATGCGCTCTGGACCTGTCTGGTCCATCCTGATGCCCTACTTCTCTTTGGAGTTCTCATCAATTAGAAGTCACATGCTGCTGCTGAGGATGGCTGAGATTACTGAGGATTTTACCACTGTAAAACCGTAAATATTTATATGAATCGCTGTGCCGTGATGGCTAGGACTACATTTTCTATGATCGCTTTAGGACTGTAATTGCCACAAACAGTTTTGCACTCGAGTCTCCATCAGTGATCAGTGGAGAACTTCAGCAAAACAGTCTTCATGTAGAAACTGTAATGCATTTTCCTGGTTCCACAACTGCACTATTTGACCGTGTAATATTAGCACATTTATAGAAGGGATTTATTTATTTATAATCGCATTATCCGATGTCACTGATGAGGACGGGTTCCCATTAGAGTCTGGTTCCTCTCAAGGTTTCTTCCTCATAGCGTCTCGGGGAGTTTTTCCTCACCACCGTCGCCTCTGGCTTGGTCATTAGGGATACATTTAAAACGTATATCCTGTGTTTATATGTTTCTCTAAAGCTGCTTTGTGACAATGTCCGTTGTTAAAAGCGCTATACAAATACAACTGAATGGAATGTGTGCGCGGAACCCTGTGATGGACTGGTGTCCCATGTGTTCCCAGGGTAGGCTTTGGATCAAAGAAACCGTGACCAAGTTACAGCGCTTCTTGAAGATGAATGAACGAATGAAAGGATCGTCATTGTGAGCATATTCGGATACATAGATACGTACTGCGTATCATAGAAATGTCTTCAGGTATTGTGATAGGATATCTTTCTCATAACGTCCTCCTGTAGTTTTAACAGAGTTTAAATGTGGAAATGCCACGACACAGTGCTCAGATATGCTCAGTTCAATTCAGTTTTACCTGTATTGTGCTTTTAACAGTGCACAAAGCAGCTCTATAGAAATATATCAATTCCAGATATACAGGGTTTTTTTCCCCCCCATTTATAAATGTATTCCTAACGAGCAAGCCAGAGGCGATGGTGGGAAGGACAAACTCTCCGAGACGACATGAGGAAGAAACCTTGAGAGGAACCACACTCAAAAGGGAACCCATCGTCATCTGGGTGACATCAGATAATGCGATTACAAATAAGTTCCCTTCTGTAACTGTATACTATATAATAAACAATTATAATTGTGTAACCAAGAGCTTATGAGCAATTTATAAGTATGAGAGTCAGAGTTATTACTGAATTCATTATAGTTTTAACTTGAAGACTATTTTCTTGACTGTTCAATGATGGTGACTTGATTGCATACATGTTTTTTTGTAGCAGTCCTAAGCCATCTTTATTGTTTCTGAGTGGTACCATCCACAGTAATCTCATACGTAAGCCAACTCTGTACCTAGTAGATGAACATTAAGATGAACATATTGCAAATGATATATAAAGTATTCTACAACAGATTTCTTTTGTGGTAATGATTGGAGTTACGCTGGTGCGTTTGAATATCCCTAGCTTAATATCCCGCCCGGGCCATGTGTGGGCGGAGTTTGCATGTTCTCCCCGTGTGTCAGGGGTTTCCTCCGGGTACTCCGGTTTCCTCCCCCAGTCCAAAATACATGCATGGTAGGCTGATTGGTGTGTCTAAAGTGTCCGTAGTGTATGACTGGGTGTGTGAGTGTGTATGTGATTGTGCCCTGTGATGGACTGGCACCCTGTCCAGGGTGTACCCCGCCTTGTGCCCGATGCTCCCTGGGATAGGCTCCAGGTTCCCCGTGACCCTGATAAAGGAGTAAGCGGTAGAGGATGGATGGATGGATGTTAACGGTTTGGGTTGAGTTCCTGTGTAGGTTAATGCTCTGTGAACTTCTTCTTCTTCTTCTTCTTCTTTTTTTTACAGAGTCGTTGACATGATTCTGTTCTGAACTCTTCTTTAAAAAAAAAAAAAAGAAGCATGAAGCTGTCTTCTTTATGTATTAAAGTAAAGAGGAAACACAGACACAAAACAAAATTTGGGGTGTGGAGGATGGAGGTTAGGTTTGAATTCCAGCATGAAGAATGCATTCATCTGTACTTTGCATGAACTGCCATCTTGCAAAATTGTGTTGTTTACATACTGCAGCGCTTTTCATGAGGATTGTGCAAGTCAGGCCGAGTTGCCAGAAAGTGCAAGTCATGAGCAGCACGCACACTTAACTTCTCCGAGCCTACTGGTCGTGTTTCCGTGCTCATCGTTATCCGCAATTAGTCAAGTAGCGATGACGGGAAGAAGAAAACCAAAAAAAAAAAACAATAATAAAAGTGAAAAATGTGTTCATTAGTTAGGCACAGAATCCTTGTTGATGGATTTAAGATGACAGGCAATAACCTTCTGCCAGATATGATTTTTACATCCGGTTACTATGAAAAATACAGGATTTGAAAAATCTAATGTTCAGTATGTCCTGGGATCAGCTTACAAATTTGCCTAAAAAAAAAAAAAGACATTAAATGCCACATCAGCCGCAGTGTGAGTAATTAGTATTTGGAAAACTGTTGTTATTAAAAAAAAAAAAAAAAAAAGGTTTGTAAATTGGATCATCTTAGCCTTCAGAAGGTTATCAAGGCAATGGAGATTAGCCGACCCTTTTTAGATAAGTTCGAGCGATGTGCAGCACCTAAAATAAAAATACTTGTTACCAGTGCGACATAGCGTTGCACAGTGTACGTATATAATCACAGACCTAATTCTAATAATACCCCATTTGTGCTTGTTGTAGTAACCACTCCAGACTCTAGGCCTTATTGGGAGTGCATGACTGGAATGAGATGTTTACATGGCACATTCTGCAGCTTATAGTCTAGCAATAGCATGGAAACCCGGACACTGGCCCTCTTTTCCTCGCCCCTGTCTGAGCCTCTGCTAAAACAGAAACTTCAGCTCCTTTCAAAAGATCGGTACATTTGAAGTGTTTGTTCATTTCTCCTTCTTTTTCCTCTTCGGTCTTTCTCACACTCTTTCACTCCCCTCTTCTTTAACCCGGGTGTGAGATATTTGCTGTATGCTGCATTGCCAGAATCATAGTGTGGAGCTGCCAACCTTGTGAGATCGTAGCGCCAGAACACCTCCTAAAAAAATCTCTCGCTTCGGTCAAGACGAGAAAGAAAGGCTCCACCCTGATCATACATCACTTGGGTTCACTTCTAATACGCTGATTCGTGAGCTTTGATCCTGTAAGTGTTCTGGCCGGTAGGAACGGACGAGGTGTATGGATTTTGAACAAACCTCTAATTCCAGAACCACAATGCATGGAAGCAAGGTTAATCCGCTTATGCTAGTTCTGAATAAACCATAACGTAGCGTTGGCACTGTTCCTGTTCATGCCTTGATTTGGTCTGATTGACCATGACACACCAAACTTAGATTAAAAAATAGAGGTTTTTACGAGTGATCCAAGATCCTCACGTAAACCCAGGCTAATCACTCCGCATCGATTTGTACCTAAATTTAGCGTTGTACTGTAGAAATCTGAAAGCTTGTATCTGTCCAGCCAGCTGATGCATGCTACCGTGGCAGAAGATAACCCCACGTGTCTCTCTGACTGTTCCACAATAATATACAAATGAGAGCATGTCCAGTGTGCTCATTAGCTCATATTCTGTCCTGGCGTTAACTTGAAGAGATGTTCCTATGCTACTTGTAGTTCAGTTGTTTAAATGGAAATGCCAAGGAAAATAACGGAAGAGTAATAACACTTAGATAGACTTAATTCTACACAGCACAAGGGAGTGTGTGAAATCATATTTTGCTTAGTGAATGGCAGTTCTCTGTGCACACACTCAGGCAATACATCACCACTGAATATGACTCTGCTGTTCTTTGCTTTGCCCAGTGATGACATCTTCCAGAGCAGATGTTTCCTCATCAGTAAGCTATGCCAGGGAGATCTAGGATTGACTGCAAGCCCTTAACACGGTGTCCTAGTTGGACTATCGTGGAAATAAAAGAGCGCTTTGATTTTGTTTCCGACTGTTTGCGAGCGTCGGTGTTGCATTAGAGACGCTGTTACTTTCTGTTTTAATGTGTAGTACTCGAACTTCTGTATTGCCCTTGGGGGAGGATGATGATTGGGCCATCTGAGAGATGTGTGAGGTAAAATTGCTCCCTGGACCAAATTGAAAATCTTATTTGCGGGTTGTTGAGCCACTTTAACACTTAGATTTGACTTCCGTGCTCCATCCAGAGCCTATACCAAGAACTCTGGGCTTGAGGAGGGACACTGAATGAACTGAGACACACCATGCACACACAAATAGAAGTCATTTAAGAGTAACCAGTCCACCTACCGGCATGAGAACATGCACAGAAACTCCCCATGGAGAGTAACCTGAGCTCAGGATCTAATGGTAAATGGTCTGCACTTATATAGTGGTTTTTTTAACCTTAGTGGTTCCAAAGTGCTTTACACTGGTTCTCATTCACAACCACACACACACACACTCTCACACACCAATGGTAGCAGAGCTGCCATGCAAGGCGCTAACTTGCCATCGGGAGCAACTTGGAGTTCAGTGTCTTGCCCAAGGACACTTCAGCATGTGGAGTCATGTTTGCCAGGAATCGAACAACCAATCCTACAATTAGTTGACAACCCGCTCTACCACCTGATCCACAGCCACCGGACCAGGAACCCTGGAGCTGTGAGGTGGCAATGGTACCCATTGTGCATCTAAAGTTACTGAAGTGAGCACACACACTATATGGCCAAATGTTTGTGTATATCAGTTTCATATGTGGGCCTTCTGCAAGGTTTTGTCACAAAGTTGGAAGGACACATTTGTCTTTGGAAGTCTTTGTATGCAGTATTGTTACAATTTCCTTCACTGGAAATAAGAGGCCCAAACGTTCCATCATGACGATGCCCCTGTCCACAAAGCGAGCTCCATGAAGACATGCTTTACCAAGGTTGGATTGGTTTAGGGTTAGTAATTTTGCTCAAGGCTCAGATACTGGCACTCTGGCAGTCCCAGGATTCAAACATACAATCTTACCCACTCAAATGCAACACTTTATGGTGTTTTCCAACATTTTATTAGATTCCAACATGATTAATCACTTACTGAACGTATTTATACATACACACTTCCAACATACTATATACCTGGTTTTAATTTCACTAACTAGTGCTCATGGTGCGCCCTTATCCAGAGCGACTTATGTTTGTCTCATTTATACAACCGAGCGGTTGACGGTTAAGAGCCTTACACAAAGGCCCAACAGTGGCAGCTTGGCAGTGCTGGGATCTAAAATCACGACCTTCTGATCAGTCGTCCAACGTCTTAACCGCTGAGCTACCACTGATGGTATGATGAACTACTGATGGCCGCGGCAATACCTCAATGGTATTGCCACAGTATTCTGTATGTGCTGGGTGTGGACATGTTCATAGTTTTCATAACATGTAAACAGTGACGTGCCCTGCCTTATTAGGTTTAAACTTTGAATCGTTTCTGAGTACCCTCTTAGAGCTGGTGGAGATCTGCACAGTTGGGTAACACATGTTAAGCAGCATGTAGTAGGAGTCATTTGAAAAATATCTGACAAAGGAGTACAGTTTAATTGCAATAATAAGTATGGAAAGAAACACTTGGGCGCATGCTGTTATATGAAAATAATCAACGGCAGGGTGGTGCGATGAAGCGTTAGCACCCCGAAGCGAATTCCTTTCCTGTAACATGTCTTTTTTATTTCTTACGGCTTATTTCTCTTATACCGCAGCAATTTTCCAACGATAATAAATAATCATTTGTTAACGTATTAAAGTTCCTGACATTGCGACAGCGTTTATGTGCGCACCTCTTATAATTACGATATTTTCAACAGGACGTGAAGGTGGCATGATACAGCTGACAGAACAGTGCGTTCTACTGGTCTGACGGCAGTAGAGGTGGTGATGGATTGCACATCGAGGAGCGTCCCAATTGAGTCAGTATCAGGTGTTAGTCATTAAGAGATGCAGCAATCAACACTGTGTGTGTTAGGAGAAGACATGTGCTATCGTTTTAATGAGATATATGGGAGAAACAAATGGTGAATAACCAGGATATTCCTATTTAGGTAACCGCTAAAGAAAAAACAACAGACATGGTAGTAGTACATGGTGATGGGATGATATATTTTACCTATCGAGATATGGAGTTGAGTTGTTGCTCTTAGTAAGAAGCAACTGATTTTTCGACTTACTGTTTACTTGTTGTTTTCCCCCCATTTTCGTGTTAACTAATCTGTGTAGACGTTAAAAACAACAATTTTAACCTACTGTTTGCATGTATTTTTGCAAAATTACGAGTTAGTGCCATGATAAATTGTCACATTATACATTACTTATTATAAATATCAGAGGTATCGTGATATACTTTTCTAACATATATATTTTTATAAATAAAAATTACTAACTCTGTGTGGAGCAGATTTTTTTCCCCCAGTCTTCTTAGTCCCCAACCCTAACCCTAACCATACCCTTTCTGTACTCTAACCCTAACTGTACCCTAACCATACCCTTTCTGTACTCTAACCCTAACTGTACCCTATCCGTACTCTAACTGTACCCTAACACTAACTGTACCCTAACCGTACCCTAATCATAACTGTACCTACCCCTAACCTTACTTTTACCTTTATCTTTATTCATTTAGCAGACGCTTTTATCCAAAGCGACTTACAAATGAGACACACTCACACACCAATGGTAGCAGAGCTGCATGCAAGGTGCTAGCTTGCCATCGGGGACAACTTAGGGTTCAGTGTCTTGCCCAAGGACACTTCGGCATGGGATCACCCGGGCCGGGATTCGAACCACCAACCCTACGATTAGGGTTACGATCTAACCATACCCTAACCCTAACTGTACCCTAACTGTGCCCTAACTGTACTCTAACTGTACCCTAACTGTACCTAACCCTAACTGTACCCTAAACCTAACCGTACCCTAACCATACCCTAACTCTAACCGTACCCAAACTGTACCTTAACTGTTCCCTAACCCAAACTGTACCCTAACCATACCCTAACCTTAACTGTTCTCTTAACCAAACCCTAACCCTAACCGTACCTTAACCCTAGCCTGTTCTTGGCTCAGAGGTGTGAAACCCGATGTGGGCTTCTGTTGTTGTAGCCTATCTGCCTCAAGGTTTGTGTATTGTTGCTTTTCTGCTCACCCCAGTTGTAAAGAATGGTTATTTGATTTACATTACAATCCCTCAAGGTTTTCCTGATCACAGAAATGAACGCAAAATCAAGCAAACTCCACAATAAAAAAAGGAGCTTTCAATTTTTCAAATTTCAGAATGACCGTAGCTGCAGATTTGGGTCGAGACATGTCATGTGACATCATCATGACGCTCATTCAGCCAAAGCCCTCTTCAGTTCACGAACGTCGAACATGAATACAGCTTAAAGGTCTCATTTACCAACAATTTTTTAAAAAAATTTCGCCGATTCAAGTAGCTTTCTGCACAAAAAAGCACAAAAAGTCTGCAAGTTTAAAAAAAAAAAGAAAAAAAAAAAGAAAACCCACCGCAAAATCAAGCAATTTTGGCTGCAACAATCACAAAACAACTCCTTTATAGACCGATCATGGACTTCCTGGCAAGCTGAACCATTCTGATCATTGTCTTCTGATCTCTCTTATCTGTTGCTCAGTGGGTGTTTTTTTGTTTTTCGCACCATTCTGCGTAAACACTAGAGACTGTTGGGTGTAAAAATCCCAGGAGATCGTCAGTCTCTGAAATTCTCAACCACTGATCACATTTTTAATTGTTATTGTTGGATTCAGCGAAGTTTACCTGAAGCTCTTGATCTGTATCTGCATGCGCTCATGCTTCGCACTGCTGCCGCATCATTGGCTGATTGAATAATCGCATGAATAAGGAGGTGGCGTATTAATCATGGCGTATTTTGCCAGTGTATTTCTTCCGACTTGTATTTGTTCGGTCAGTCTGATTTCAACGAGGGGTCCAGTTTTGAAGGTTAAGGTTTTAGCGACGGGGGCAGCGTTCGTTCGGATGAAAGCACATCGCCCACCCGGATTCAAATTCGCCCACATTTTCTAATGAGATCAGGTTCTCAGAGTGCACCAGAGGCCTGAGTCGGTGTTGACCTCTAGCTGAGTCGCTGTGTGAAGTGCTGCGTCACTGCTCACTGATCAGCGTTTCACTAAACGCGAGCTCGCCAAAACTGCAGCGGTGCTCGGCTTCAGCATTCAAATAACCTTGCCAAATCTGCCATGCCACACGTTTCCCAGGTAACAGCCTTCCGGTTTCTTGGCAAACACAAAAGCATAGTAGTCTCAGGGCCTGTCTGTGAGAGGACACACACTCTCTCTCTCTTTCTCAAACACACACACACACACACACACACACACACACACACACACCCACATCCCCTCCTCACTGCTGACATTTTTCTCTCGTCTCAGATTCCAGAGAGCTGCAGGACCAGTGACGGAGACAGAGAGGGAGAGAGAGACAGACTTGGTGGCGTAGTGAAGGAGACGGACATCACTGGACACGGAAAGAGGAAAGAGCGTGAAGCAGGAGCGCTTCAGGAGGCCTTCTCCTAGGGGAAACCCTTGCAGTCGCAGAAGTTCTGTGAGTATAGTACGCTGTTTATTTTTTTGACTTGTGCTCTGTTTTCATTGGGTGATGTTGTTAGGGGTGTGGCCTGCAGGAAAATAAAGAGCACAGTAGTGGCATGGGTCTGTTTATTATGGAAGCATCAGCTGCTATACACATGAGGGAGTGGGATATGCTTATAAACCACATACGCTACACCAACAGGGTCACATGCTGGATGCAGTGTGTGTGTGTGTGGGCATGTGTTTATATCTTGGTGAGGACCAGATATCCACACAAGAATAGGAATGTGAGACAGTTTTGACCTTGTGCTGGTCCTCACAAGGAAAAGAACTTGTTTACAAAAAGCTTTTTTTTTTTTTAAAGTGTTCTGTTAGTCACAGAGGTTAAGGTTAGGGTTAGATTTAGACGTAACAGCACTTTAATTAACTGCATTATAATTATGTAAATGGATGGACCTCCCAAGGATGAGGGTTAGGGTGTATGTGTGTGTGTGTGTGTGTGTGTGTGTGTTTGTTAGGGCTAATTTGAATTATTATAAAATAATAATAATTTGAACGCGTTTGAATATTAATGATCCTCGAAAACTGACATTAGCATGAGCGCTAAAGCACTGAAGATGAAAATTGCATTTCTTCAGCAGAGAGGATCACCAGGAGACAGTGTAACAATACGTGTATATTGTCTTATATCCGTTTCCTGGTGTTTTTTTTTTTGTGTGTGTCTGTGTGTGTGTGTTTTATTTATTTTTTTTTATTCACCACACTGTTATCTAGCTTTTCAGCTTCAAGTCGTCGTCACACATCTTCACCTTTAAATCATTACACTTATTTCCTATTTTCATATTTATCAACGCCTAAATGGCTTTCTGTTCACTGTATATGTTCACTACATAGGGTGTTGTATACTGACACTACACAGTGCACTAAATGGTAAATTGGACGTCACTAGTGTATACATGTACAGTGTATATATATATATATATATATATATATATGTGTGTATGTATATAGGGCGGCTGTGTCTCAGTCGGTAGAGCGGGTTGTCCACTAATCCACTAA
>JAFFST010055512.1:79076-91567 GCA_022414735.1 Noturus placidus
CTTACCCCGCCTTGTGCCCGATGCTCCCTGGGATAGGCTCCAGGTTCCCCCGTGACCCTGATAAAGGAGTAAGCGGTTGAAGATGGATGGAATCTCTATTTGAGACAAATTACTGTGTGATGTAGCTGAGGTTGAGAAACACTTCGAGCCAGAATTGACACACCATGCTGACATTTCTACATCTGCAACATTTCCCCCTTCTTTCCGGTGTTCAAATTGAATTAAACCGAAAACCCTTCTGATTTAAGCCCCGCCTACTTTGGGTTTAAATCTCAATACAGATATGTGGAGTACTAAACAGATACAGATATTGGCATTGTGTTATACCAGTACTGTATAGTAAGTCAGACATTGTAATATTATTTGTAATATATTTCAGTTTTTGTATTTTATTTACTTATTTATTTTTGTCAAGCATAACAAATGGCTAGGTGTTATGACGCCATACTACATTTATACATGTTATGCTTACGGATTACCCCACATTTTTGTTTCTCATTAGATAATGAATTACGTATGTTTTAACTGGGACTTGACACTGGGCTTTCTTCCCTGAGACACATAAAATATGTTTAGAAACCGAGGATAACCTTCAGCTAACGAATCCACGTTATAATGGCATGCAGGTGACAAGCTAGTTAGCTGCCAATTTAATGTTTATTTTTATTTCACTTGGCTGTATAGAAAGTCAGATGTGTATTAGCAAGGATTTCATTTGTTTATTTATTTTAGCGTGTATTCATTTTGGTTCGAATTCTGCCAAGTTGCTAAGGAACTATCTCCTGCTGCCCTTGTCTCCTCCTCTTGTTATTCCGAGTTGCTCTCTGAAAATGATGTTAAACTGACACCAACGCCAGGAATTTTAAAATAATGACTGTTTCATTTGGCTTGTGGAGCAGTTTCACGTTCGTCAGTGATTCTGGCCACCAAGTAGCATCTCCTGTGCCAATCTCAGGTCAGAGGTTCAGCCAGTCAGCTGTCTCTGTCGGAGAGATAGAAAGTAGTGAGGAGTTTTTAATGATCGTTTTCTTCAGGGGAATATCAAGTGGCTCGTTTTTGCCAGATGACCCAGTTTAGTTTAGCAACCCAGTTCAGAAGTTTGCACATCCAGGCAAGGGGTGTAATCTGCACGCTGATCCAGTACCCATCTGCGAAACTTTTTTTTTCCTTAGCCAAATACTGGCAAAGGAGTAATTGAATTTCAGTTTGAGTCAATTACGAAATGTTACATGCACAATTCGATTGTAGTGCAGCCGAACATGTGTTTAAAGCTGATCTTTATTTAGCGAAGCTATGCTGCACAATATGGACAAAAACACCATGTTGCTGCACATTGAGGTAGCAATAAGTCCCAGTTTACGAACCCTTCCTGTGACATGGTTACGTGTTGGCCTGCATTATTAAAACGAGAATGATTTCCATTTGTTGGATCACAGATTCACAGAAACTCATCTGGAGCATCACAGTCATAGAACCACTCATCTGGAGCATCTGCAATTGGTCAGCTTGATCAAAGCGCACAATAAAACATTTATGAATGGGTTAGAGCCATTGTTCTCAAAGTGGGCTCTGTCAAATCAATCTTACTTAGAAATACTGGGGAAAGAGCTGTTAATGTGATGCTGAATGTTCTCAATCTACGCTTCATTCCTGCGTAAATAGATCTAGGTTATTTTGGTGAAAAGTCCAGGAATGAAAAACTCATGAAGATGAAGGGACACATTTGCATAATGAGTTTTTATTTATTTATTTTTTAAATAATTGGAATGTACTCGTGAAATGTATGTTTTGTGATCATGGAGGGTCGAATTTTTGTAATTAAAAGGTGTCCCTTGCTGCGAAAGAAATATTGAGCCAATTTCCATACTTGTGTAATGTACGTGTAAATATTTTATCGTATAATCATTTATGAACCGAGGAATACTGGATCAGAAAGCACTGTATATCATCACAGCTGAGTGACTGGATTACGCAGATCTCACAGGACTTCTACACATATGGTGATGGTGAAACGGTTTTCAGCACAAGCTCGGAACGTAGTCTGCCAAATGCCCTAAATGGAAATGTAGTCATTTTCTTCGATCGTATGTTCAAAGAAATGTATTAGCTAGAGGATCTTCATCGTACTGTATAACATGCATTGGTTTTAGAATTCAGCCATGATCTTCTTGGGATCCTCTCATACTGTCTGACAAGTCTAAAATACTGCATTTCCTCTTTAGTAAACAATTTGTCCTGGTCCTAGATCCAGAGCCTGTCCTAGGAACACGGTCCATGAGCCGGGAATACACCGGGATTGGCCACCAGTCCATCGCAGGTCACCATACACATACTTATTCATACCTAGGAGCAATTTAGTATAATCAGTTCACTGACTGGAGAATCTACTGTAGATTAGTGCATTGCAAGCTGGGTAAATCAGGTGGCCGTGGCTCAGTCGGTAGAGCGGGTTGTCCACTAATCTACTAATCGTAGGGTTGGTGGTTCGATTCCTGCCCCGGATGACTCCACGTTCAGCAAGGCACTGAACCCTAAGTTGCCCCTGATGGCAAGCTAGTACCTTGCATGGATGGCAGCTCTGCTACCATTGGTGTGTGTGTGTGTGTGTGTGTGTGTGTGTGTGTGTGTGTGAATGGGTGAATGAGACACAGTGTAAAGTGCTTTGGATAAAAGCACCATTTTAAATCCAGCAAGACTAAGTATTATAGGTTACAATAAAAGGGGTGGGCTTCTCTTAAGGAAAAAAATATATTTTAACGTGGCTGTATCACTCGACCGTTCTCCCTATGCACTGGGTGAATAAGGCAACAGACTAATTACTACCTGAATGAGTGTTCTTGTTTACCAGCGCTGCTTTTGTGACTGATGCTTCACTCGAGGTGTCCATGTGGGACTGCATCGGCAGTGTAGTTTTACACAGCAGGCATGTGTCACAGTAACACCACAGTGGATGGATAAACATGTTTATTAAACAAGAAATGATTCAGGGAAGAGCAGCCATACGTGCTGTGGGAAGAGTATCATAACTGATCTACTGATCCAGGTGCTCAATATACTATAAGAGGAAAAAATAGTCGGCTATAAAAAAGAAACGATGATAACATTTCTGTAGTAAACATAAGTGTAGGAGTAATGGTGAGGAAGTCTTTCTTGTGGACTTTCTCTTCAGTAAACCTAACGAGTCACTGAGATACAGCCAGAGTATCCATGACGTGTCTGTGTGTGTGAGCGAGAGTGTGTAGGTGTGTGTTTTGCCGTGTTGTGTGGTTTCTTGGTCCAGATCCTCTGTGCCTTAGATTTACTCCCTCACAATGCTGGAATAATGCTTCCAACAGTCCAGTGTTGTTTTCTGCAGCAGAGTCTTTTTTCCTATAAAGGTTTAATTGCAGTATCAACATTGGGTACACAGCCATAAAATATTAACACAATGTTGAGTCATGTTTAGATTTTATTTATATATATATATATATATATATAATATATAATATATATATATAGCATATTTCAGAAGTGTGAAGGTGACATTTGGTTATTGTTTGTGTGATGTTATTGTTTAGAGTCACGCTATTATGGATGGATGAAATGGCAAAAACATGATATTGTGATACTTGAACCAGTATTTAATCTTACTGCCAAAGTACCTGCAGCGGCATGTTTCAAATACCTGTGGTTATAAAGACTGCGATGGCATTTATCACAGTATCAGTATCATATCATCATGTCATCCGGCACAATAAGTAATTAATAAAACACTTCGGGTTGTGCTGGAATATAAAAATAATCAACGACAAGGTGGACAGATGAAGCCTGACACGAAGCGGAGCTACTCTTAACTCCCCAAAGATGTTTATTTCCCTATACAAGTATCCTTTTTTATAAGTGTTTTATTACTCTTATAAGCCGCTAATCTGCCAGAAATTTTTTAATTAATTAAAGAACAACACATTGTACTTTTTTTTTTTTTTTTTTAATCATGTTTATAGTTATATTTAATGACATGGAACACCTACAAAGCAAGTCAGTTCCTATTATAGACTTCCTCATGGTGGAAGACTGCTAATGTACACAGCACTGACACTGGAGGCTCCTTCCTTACAGAAAACGTCACCATCTCTATATGTTTGTATATATGTTTAAATTATGTGGAGCGTCCGCCATACAAACCCCTGTGTAAGCTGTTACTATATAAACGCTAAGATATTAGATTGAGAGCATTGAACTGAACCAAAGAGCAGCTGGAACCGCTGTCTGAGCTGCTGTTGGTGAATCTGAATCAACACCTTCTGACCAATCAGCTTGAAGAATTAAAACAGCGCTGTGGTGTATTTACATTTTAATCACTAGAGGTTGATTTGGATGTGAAGGGGAATCTAATCAGCCGCGCAGTTGAAGGTGTACGGTCTTGCTTGTGTACCCACCGTGTCGCTAGATACATAAACAGCGTACGATTAAGCTACAAGCCGCAGTTTCAGTAGGAGGCCAAAAGCCACACAGAAGAAGAAACACACTGTGTGGTAGGTTCATGCCACACAACTACAGCAGCGTTAGAATAACTACGCAGTCGAGGAGATCGACTGTGCAAGTTAGATGAGCTTGTGATGTTTGTGTGTGCGTGTGTGTGTTTGTGTGTTAGCTTGACTGTAACAGCGAGGGCAGCATATTTTTCCTTTTGTGCCGAATGTTTTCACACATTTAATAAGTAGTTGAGCCGAGCCCGGAGCCTGTTCCGAACCCCAGATTAATGTTGCGCTTAAAAACTCTACCGATAAACTCATTCTCACTTCATCAGAAGTAATGCACGTTTCCGTGAAACCGACTGAAACATTATCGCTCTGATCTGTTCTGCATGTTCGGGGGCAGCATTTGTGTCCTGAAGCGATATCTAGCATGTGCAATATAAATATGAGTGCTACCTCATATTCCCTTTAAATTCAGCATAAAGAGGAACAGTTCAGTTCCCTCTCTACTCCAGATGTATTCGATCAATCAAAACATGTTTGCATTTACATATTTATCAGACACTTTTATCCAAAGCGACTTACAAATGAGACACACTCACACACCAATGGTAGCAGAGCTGCATGCAAGGTGCTAGCTTGCCATCGGGGGCAACTTAGGGTTCAGTGTCTTGCCCAAGGACACTTCGGCATGGGATCACCCGGGCCGGGATTCGAACCACCAACCCCACGATTAGTGGACAACCCGCTCTACCGACTGAGCCACAGCCGCCCTGTTTGGTGTGTGTTCTTTACTTCTGTACTGGATCTAGCGCATGTGCTACTTCAGTGATGTCACACAGAGTTAATATAAACTCGAACCAAGCTTCACACTGCAGATGAACGCTGGACCGTTATGGAGGCCATCATCTTGGACATAATCACTTTGAAACCTTTATAATTTGTCATTGTAGTATTACCTGGCAGGTCTGTGATTTTAAAATACTCGCCCATGTGGTTTTGACCCTCAGTCAGCACAGACCAACACGGGTATTTTTAATTTTTTTTTTATTTGATGTTATATATGTTACCCTAAAAGGTTTGGTTTCCTTCTGGTCATGCCTCTGAGAGCTGTAACAGAAAGTAATACAGATGATATTATATCCATCCATCCATCCATCCATCTTCAACCGCTTACTCCTCTTCAGGGTCACGGGGGAACCTGGAGCCCATCCCAGGGAGCATCGGGCACAAGGCAGGGCACACCCTGGACAGGGTGCCAGTCCATCGCAGCAGATGATATTATAGTTTGTAATTAAATTAGTGAAAGCTATTATTATTATTATTATTATTATTATTATTAATTGTTGGGGCAGTGATGGCTTGGCTGTTAAGGCTCTGGGTTACTGATCAGAAGGTTGGGGGTTCAAGCACCAGCACTGCCAAGTTTCCACTGTTGGGTCCTTGAGCAAGGCCCATAACCCTCTCTGCTCCAGGGGGCGCTGTATCATGGCTGACCCTGCACTCTGACCCCAACCTCCTGACATGCTGGGGTATGTGAAGAGAAGAATTTCACTGTGCTCTAATGTCTATGTGACCAATAAAGACTCATTATTATTATTAAAGCATTTAAAATACAACTAAAAGCACGACTCACCCAAAACTGGAGCATGCTCCTGAGAATAATTAATAATAATTAATTTGTATAGCACTTTTTACAATGGTACATTGTCTCAAAGCAGCTTTACAGAAATATCATTTTACATTTACAAGCGACTTACAAATGAGAGCACACTCACACACCAATGGTAGCAGAGCTGCATGCAAGGTGCTAGCTTGCCATCGGGGGCAACTTAGGGTTCAGTGTCTTGCCCAAGGACACTTCGGCATGGGATCACCCGGGCCAGGATTCGAACCACCAACCCTACGATTAGTGGATTAGTGGACAACCCGCTCTACCGACTGAGCCACAGCCACCCTAAGAATCAAAAACTGTACACTGCAAATATAATAAAGTATAATAAAATCTCTCATCAAAAAATATAAATATAATAAAAATGTATACTAAAAAAATCTGATCCACAATTTTATTTTGCTGGATTTCAGATCTCTATTAATAACAATAAATTATTATTATTATTATTTTTTTAAATTACTTTTATTTATTTTATGCGATATCTGTGTACTTTATCTCCTTATGATTACTTTCGCAATTATATCTTAACTTGATCATCCTTGTGAATTCTATAATAATGCATTTCTTACTACACTCTGTGCTACTTTGTGTATGGAGAAGTGCTTAAAACATTCAGAAAAATAAGCTCTATTATAATTTTATTATAATTGTCCATCCATTTTCCATATCGCTTATCCTATCCCAGTGAACTCTGGGCACGAGGCGGGGGACACCCTGGACGGGGTGGAAATGTCAACCAGACTACAGCGCATGTCTTTGTGCACAGAGAAGGAAACCGGAGAACCTGGAGGAAACCCCTGAAGCACAGGGAGAACATGCGAACTCCACACACAGGGCGGAGGCGGGAATTGATTGAATATTTTGGGCGTATTAGATGCATTACAGAAGCAGGTGTCTGACGTCAAACGTGTCACTAATCAGTTACACTTGGGATGAGTGGTTAAATTGGTTAAATGTCTTTATTTTTTTCTGAAGCACTGCTTTAAGATTTAATTCAAACAGGAGTTTAGGAGGAAAGAAAAAAAAAAAAAAAACGAATGGCAGAGAAACCGGTTTCTCAGACTGATTTTCCAGAAATACAATCATAATATCATAAACTGTAAGAAAAAAAGGTTTAGGTTAATCAATTAGGGTGATGTGAAATATTAATATACCCACGCAGACGGCACCTCTACACCATCTTCCCATCTGCTGCGTGCTGGCTTGGACATATACACAGACGCCTCTGTTTATTATCTCTGTCCTGTAATCCACATTCAGCAGTGTTTTCTCTCTCTCTCTCTCGGTCTCTCTCGCTCACTGTCTCTTTTGCTCTCTCGCTCTCTCCTTCATTCTTTGCCTTGCTTTCCCCCCGCTGTAGTTCCTGCTTTTGTTTAGCGTCATTGCAGACACCGCTCCACCCCGGTGTAAACAGATCAATACTTCATGTGTGTCCAGTAAAAGTGAGGGTGATGGTGGATAGGATGAAAGAGAGAGAGAGAGAGAGAGAGAGAGAGAGAGAGAGAGAGAGAGAGAGAGTCAGTCTTTTTTTTTTTTTCCCCAGATCTGCACTAAAACAGGCGGTACAGAGTGTGCAGCCAAACTATTTGCTGCTTGGCCGGCGAGCTGGATCTCAGAACTGGACCTGCTTAATGGCGAGCCTGGGAGTCTTTCGGGTGGAAGCCTGTGTAGCGTAGCCTCTGTCATGAACGACAGGACAGTAGGCTTTTGTTTTGGCTTGATATATCAATTTGGCCTTTTAGTATTTTTGCTGTTATGTGAAAGGGAAATGAATTTGTTTTGTTAGTCTTTCCAATGTAAATTCATCTATCACGGAGTGAGGAGTTTAGTAATACTCAGAACACGTCCGGTTGTTGGAAAATAATCACCAATGAGGTGGTGAGTTGCGGCACAACATGAAGCGTTACCGTTACTACCATGAAGTCGATTATTTTCCCATAGCCAGACATCCCAAAGTGTTTAATTCTTTTTGTACCAGTTCTACTTTTTATCCATTTCTAGTTACATTTAATGCTGTGGCATACCCATGAAGCAATTTAGTTCCTGTTCTTATGTACATTATAACAGCTACAGTATAAACAGTCTTTCCAGGCTCTATTTGTCTCTCTCCCTCTTGAAGACTTTCCTGTGGTGGAAAAAAACACTGACATTGGAGACACTTTCCATACAGTGCCCTCCACTAATATTGGCACCCTTTGTAACTATGAGCAAAGAAGGCTGTGAATAATTGTCTAATTAATTGTCTAAGGCTGTGAATTATTGTTTAACTTTTTGATCTTTTCTTCAAAGGATTCAAAAAAATACTCTGCTCTGATGGATATCAAACAATTGCAAACACAACACAGGTTTATACAAAAATATATATGTCTATCTTTGTTAAATATAGGCGTGAAACAATTATTGGCACCCTTTTAGTCAATCTTTTGTGCTACCTCCTTTTGCCAAAATAACAGCTCTGAGTCTTCTCCTATAACGCCAGATGAGGTTGGAGAATACACGGTGAGGGATCTGAGACCGTTCCTCCATACAGAACCTCTCCAGAGCCTTCAGATTTTGAGGTCCACGCTGGTGGACTCTCCTCTTCAGTTCATCCCACTATGGGGTTCAGGTCAGGAGACTGGGATGGTCATGGCAGGACCTTGATTTTGTGGTCAGTAAACCATTGATTTTGATGTATGTTGTGTGTTGATTTTGATGATGTTTTGGATCATTGTCCTGCTGGCAGATCCAACCACGGCCCATTAAAAGCTTTCTGACAGAGTCAGTCAGGTTTTCATTTAATATTCAATTCAATTTTCAATTCAATTTTATTTGTATAGCGCTTTTTACAATAGACATTGTCACAAGGCAGCTTTACAGGATTAGAAACACAGTACACACACAGTAAAAATGAGTAATTATCCCAAACTGAGAAAGACACTGAGTGGCGACAATGGAATATCTGTTGATATATCATAGAGTCCATGATGCCATGTATCCTAATAAAGTGTCCTGGTCCTCTGGCAGAAAAACAGACCCAAAACATTAAAGATCAACCTCCATATTTAACCACCTCTGGTGTTTATTCCAAAAAAGCTCTATTTTTGTTTCATCTGACCATAGAACCCGATCCCATTTGAAGGTCCAGTAGTGTCGGAAATCTGAAGACGCTCGAGTTTTTTTTTGTTGGAGAGTAGAGGCTTTTTTCCAAACACCTTGTTGTGATGTAGGAGACGTCAGATTGTAGTTTTGGAGAATTTCTAACCCGAAGGTGCAACTAACTTCTGCAATTCTCCAGCTGTGATCCTTGGAGATTTTTGTCCACTCGAACCATCCTCTTCACAGTGCGTTAAGACGATATAGACACACGTCCAATTCCAGGTTGATTCATAACATTCCCAGTTGACTGGAACTTCTTAAGTATTGCCATTGATTCTCATTGTGTGAAGCTCAACAACCTTTTGCCGCACATCACAGCTATATTCCTTGGTCTTACCCATTGTTATGAATGACTAAGGGAATTTGGCCTACTTGTTACCTCGTATTTATACCCTTGTGAAACAGGAAGTCATGGTTGAACAATTTCCTGTTCCTTGTCACCCAGGTGTACTAAACAAATGTAAAATATCAATGGGAGTATAATAATAATAATTAATCAATTTGTATAGCGCTTTTTTACAATGGTACATTGTCTCAAAGCAGCTTTACAGAAATATCATTTTTACATTTACAAGCGACTTACTAATGAGACCACATTCACACACCAATGGTAGCAGAGCTGCATGCAAGGTGCTAGCTTGCCATTGGGGGCAACTTAGGGTTCAGTGTCTTGCCCAAGGACACTTCGGCAGGGGATCACCCGGGCCGGGATTCGAACTTGGTGGATTAGTGGACAAACCGCTCCACCAACTGAGCCACAGCCGCCCTATATACCGCCCAGGTATACACCTGTATTTAACAAAGATATTTTTGATAAACCTGTGTTGTGTTTGCAATTGTTTTGATATCAATGAGAGCAGAGTATTTCCAAAGATCCTTCTTCGCTCATATTTACCAAGGGTGCCAATATTACTGGAGGGCCCTGTAAATGTTAAAGTTCACCATACCAATGGATATGTTTTTCTTTTTTAAATAACATGTTTATTTGTTTATTATTAGTCTTGGAATTTGTGGAGTGTCCACTGCACATGTCCCCGTGATTGAGCTCTTACTATAGAAACGATATAATGTCCAATCAGATTTGAGAATTCAGCAGCGCTGTGGTATAAATTCAAATGCGTAAATGATTTGAACTCAGCAGCCTTGTTCAACCCGGGAAAGATGAGGGCTGATTGAAACAACATGGAAGGAGGGAAAAAAGATCCGGGGATCATCAAACTAGTGGCTAGGAAAAAGAAAAATGCAGCATAATCCCCAGTATAAAGGAGTTCATACATCAAGGGTCTGAAGAGAAAAATAGGATAGAAGAGCTTTACAAATATAAAGGAAATGTTGTAGCTCTGAGGTCAGAACATCACGTCACAGATCTATTCTACAGTTAAGATATGATGTAATTGTAGTAAGGACATGTCCGTGATCTTGTGATGTGGCATGATTAACCCTTTCATGCATCATCTATAAAACATATTTAGTGGTTTTATTACTCAAGGACATTAGAGGAGAAAAACAGGATAAAAACATATTTACTACTTAAAAATACGTCCAGTGTTTTAGCTCCAAAATATTATACGAAATGTTGTGTAAAATATTTTGGACTTTAAAGTATTGAAAGTACTATTTTTCAACAAATTATTTATTAAGATACTGTATATGTATATACACCGATCAGCCATAACATTAAGACGACTGACCAGTCACGTGAATAGCATTGATTATCTCCTTAGAGTGGCACCTGTCATGGGGTGGGATATATTTATTAAGCAGCAGGTGAACAGTCAGTTCTTGAAGTTGATGGGTTGGAAGCAGGAAAAATGGGTAAGGATGTGAGTGACTTTGACATGGGTCAAATTGTGATGGCTAGACGACTGGGTCAGGGCATCTCCAAAACGGCAGGTCTTGTGGGGTGTTCCCGGTATGCAGTGGTTAGTACCTAACAAAAGTGGTTCAAGTAATGACAACCGGTAAACCGGCGACAGAGTCATGGGCGCCCAAGGCTCACTGATGCGTGTGAGGAGCGAAGCCTAGCCACGTCTGGTCCGATCCCACAGAAGGCCTAAAAATGCTGAAAAAGCATATTTTTGGAACATATAATGGTGACTCTGGTAGAAAGATGTCAGAACACACGGTGGACCACAGCTTGCTGCGTATGAGGCTGCGTAGTCGATCGAGCATGTGTTGGAGGTGCTGAACAAACAAGCCCAATCCATGTAAGCCTCAACTCACAACTTACATGACTTAAAGGATCTGCTGCTAACGTCTCGGTGACAGATACCACAGCACACATTCAGAGGTCCGTGCCTCGACGGGTCGGAGGTGTTTTGGTGACACAAGGGGGATAAGATATTAAGCAAATGATTTAAATGTTATGTGCATCTTATTAAGAAAAGCTCATGTTTGTTATAGCCTGGAGAGAGTTTAGACTGAAACGCTGCAACCATGTTGGATTGGTTGGATTGGAACGACACTTAATGGCGTTAGGGTTTTTATCAGTTGAATCTCTTCAACCTAAATTATTTGCATCACTTACCCCTGGAGATGTTCAAGGTGTATTATGGAAGATAATTCCGTTCAACTACCGCACCTTGAAGCACGTGAACGTTAACTAAAATGTCGGAGCTTTGACGTTCGTTTGAATCATTTACAGCTTTAGCCGCTGTTCTCATTTCTGCAACCTTGCCTTGAGATATGATTTTACGGACAGATTTTCATGTTTTGTTTCCCAAATGTATTTTTTGAGAAAGCTGGCTCCGTAATTTCATCAGAACATCTCACATTCAAACATATCACGCACCTGGGAAAAGGGTTTGGCCTCGTCACTGTCTGTGCACGTAAATCTGAACGTTGAAATATTTATTGCTGTACTTGGAGAAATATTCCGTATTTGGAGATTGCTAAGATCTACTCTCTCATTACATGACTTATAACTTATAACAGTATCTCACAAAAGTAAGTACACCCCTCAGATTTGTGTAAATATTTGATGATAGCTTTTCATGTGACAACACTGAAGGAATGACACTGTGCTACAATGTAAAGTAGTGAGTGTACAGCTTGTGTAACAGTGTAAATTTACTGTCCCCTCAAAATAACTCAACACACACACATTAATGTCTAAACCACTGGCAACAAAAGTGAGTACACCCCTAAGTGAAAATGTCCAAATTGGGCCCAAAGTATTAATATTTTGTGTGGCCACCATTATTTTCCAGCACTGCCTTAAC
>JAFFST010055512.1:92150-102727 GCA_022414735.1 Noturus placidus
CATCTATTTTCCTAACGCAACTTGTGGATATCACGCTGAGCACGTGCACTCAACTTCTTTGGTGGACCATGGCGAGGTCTGTTCTGAGTGGAACCTGTCCTGTTAAACCGCTGTATGGTCTTGGCCACCGTGCTGCAGCTCAGGGTCTTGGCAATCTTCTTATAGCCTATACCAGGGGTGTCCAGTCTTATCTGAAAAGGGCCGGTGTGGGTGCAGGTTTTCATTCCAACCAAGCAGAAGCCACACCTGAGTCTATTGAAAGCCATGATCAACTGATTAAACAGGTGGATTCAATTGTGGCTCCTGCTTGGTTGGAATGAAAACCTGCACACACCCGGCCCCTTTCCGGATAAGATTGGACACCCTTGGCCTAGGCCATCTTTATGTAGATCAACAATTCTTTTTTTCAGATCCTCAGAGAGTGCTTTGCCATGAGGTGCCATGTTGAACTTCCAGTGACCAGTATGAGGGAGTGTGAGAGCGATGACACTAAATTTAACACACCTGCTCCCTATTCACACCTGAGACCTGTAACACTAACAAGTCACATGACACCGGGGAGGGAAAATGGCTAATTGGGCCCAATTTTAGACATTTTCACTTAGGGGTGTACTCACTTTTGTTGCCAGCGGTTTAGACATTGATGGCTGTGTTGAGTTATTTTGAGGGGACAGCACATTTACACTGTTACACAAGCTGTACACTCACTACTTTACATCGTAGCACAGTGTCATTTCTTCAGTGTTGTCACGTGAAAAGATATCATCAAATATTTACACAAATGTGAGGGGTGTACTCACTTTTGTGAGATACTGTGTATTTCTTTTTTTATCTCATGACATGACATTTGCATCCAAGTGTAACAAACCCCCTGCAGTGCCACCACGGACCCCTCGGTTGGGGTGGATGGAGTATTAAAAATCAGGATAATGCTGTATATAACCTTTCTAATATTGTATATATGACAGTGTATGAGTGAAGGCAGCATACACGGAAGGGTTAAAGGTTAGCCTGCGTTATTTTGAGTTAAAAGATTTGCTTGCATTAAGAATGACGAATGTTTACGCTTTGATTTTGTTTGTGTTTCAGCCGTCCCTAATTTCACCAGTGTAAATGTCATTACACTCCTAATGTATAACTAATGATCTACGGCACAGCCTGGGATCTTCACCAATGTAGCTTTGGACCAAAACGGCACTGTTAGTGGAGGTGTGTGTGTGTGTGTGTGTGTGTGTGTGTGTTTGCTGAATTGAGGAGGGTAGCATTGTTGTTCTTATATAAGCTATATACATAATTTATACATTATCTAGACAGACGTGGTGAATTCTCCGAGTTTTTCCTGCGTGAATTTTAAACACAGCCCCATCTGCAGTGCTTAATCAGTCGGATCAATAATCAACAGCGAGCTCATCTCGAGTGGATTTCTATTCGACGTCTGAAGAGGATGCCGATCCAATCACGTGAGAGGTTTGCCGATGGTTACCAAGGAAACTAGTCGAGTGTCCCGTTCTGCACTCGAGTCTTCTCATCAGGGGATTCACCCAAAATCTGCCATTAGACTCTGATTATTCTAATGAGGCTCCGTTACTGAGCAGAAAACGGCGAGCCACAGCGACAGGCTTCCGGTCCTGCCTCAGCGTCACTGCTCTTCCACAGAACTGAGGGATTTGTACACTCATTCAGAGTAGCCTATCTGTTCATGGAGTGTGTGTGTGTGTGTGTGTGTGTGTGTGTGTGTGCACCTGTTGTGCTTCTTTTTTTGAGTGTTTCATTTAACGTGTGCACTACAGTACAGTATAGTGTCTCTCTCTCTCTCTCTCGCTCTCTCTCTCTCATACACACACACCCTTTATCAGTTCATCTTTCCCTCTCTCTGTTTTTATTTCCTCTCTTGATCTGTCTGTCTCACTCTCTTTTGATCTGCCTCTGTTCTCCCACACTCTCCCTCTTTTTCTTCTTGTTTTGATTTGTCTCCTTCTCTCTTCCTCTATTCATCTGTCTCTCTCTTTCTTTGTTTGTCTTGCTTGATCTGTCTCTCTCACTCTTGTTCTCTCCCTTATTCTCTCGATCTGTCTCTCTCTCTCTCTCTCTCTTGATCTGTCTTTCTTACTTTCTTCTCCCCGTACCCTCTTCTTCTCTTGCCCTCTTGATTTCTCTCGCTCTCTCGCTCTCTCTAGGTTATCTCTATCTATTAATCTATCTACCTGCCTCTTTCTCTACCTCTGTTGATCTGTCTATCTGTCTCTTGCTCTTTTTCTGCCTCTTTTGATCTTTCTTTGTCTCATATTCTCTCTTTTGATCTGTCTACCTCTCACCCTCCCTCTCTTCCTCTGTTAATCTGTCTCTCGCTGCATGCCTCTCTCTCTCTTGATCCCTTTCTCGTCCTCTCTTGATCTCCCTCTCTTGTGCTGTCTGTCTCTCCATCTCTCTCTTCTCATGTATCTAACTGTCTCTGTCTTCATCTCTCTCTTCATCTATCTAACTCTTTCTCTATTGATCTGTCTCTTTGTCTCTCTCTCTTTCTCTCACTCTCTCTCTCTCTCACTCTCTCTCTCTCTGTGGCTCGGAGTATTAAAGCGATTATGCCTATTGTCTCTGCAGAACTGATAAGGTATTAACGACCTCTGTGATAAGATTGAAATTAATTCTAAGCTTATTCAAATTCAGTCATCCTGCCGTGAGGAACACAGTTTCCTTTTTTTCCCCGTTCTGTCTATCATTCTCTTTTCTTTTGCTTTCTTTCCACTTGATCTGTAACCTACACACACACACACACACACACAGCATCTTATCTCGTGATCTGTCAGTAAAACTGCCTTTAAGCTCAGTCAGAGGCCTGTTGCCCTCAAGGCCGCAGTTCTCAAGTGCTATTAAACGCTGAACTCGTCACCTTGTCTTCAAAACTGGCTGCATGAGCCGCAGACGTGCTGCAGCATTTGAGTGGGCCATCGCTTGCTGATACTAACTTCGCTCCATTCACTTTTCTCCGGTCGTGACGGTCGACAGTAGCATGAAGCATCGTATCTAGAGATTAGGCATGATGTCATGTGATGACATATTATTTTAATATTCATACATCTGTAAGCGGTAATGAGCGGATATTCGGTTAATTGCTAGGAGATGAGACAACGTGACTTAATCACGTATCATTTCTCTACTGCAAGCTTTTCTCTGCTCCACTTTAATTTGCTCAGAGGCGGCACATGTGGTCAGGTGCTTGACAGATGTAATATTGAGAAAGAATGAAGAGAAATATTAAATGCACAGCAGAAATTTTACCGTATGCCTGTCCTGCTGAATGTCAGGTCAGTATTTCAGACCGTAGCCCTGCTATAATAATAATAATAATAATAATAATAATAATAATAATAATAATAATGATTATTATTATTAAGACTTTCAAGACTCTCAAGGACACCTTACAGACATAAACAAGTTTTAAAAAAAAGGACACGAAAGATAAATATTACCACAAATAATTATCAACATAAATAAAAGTAACTGGTAGTAAGCTAGTTTATTAAGATGTGTTTTGAGGAGGGACTTAATTACTTAATTAATATCCGGCAGTAAAGAGTTCCAGAGTAGCGCTGCTAAATGATCTGAATCCCATAGAAATCAGACGAACCGAAAGTATCACACGAGATAGTGAGAGTGAGTGAGTGAGTTAGCATGAGAGAGTGTGAGTGAGTGAGCATGAGTGTGAGTGAGAGCGCATGAGAGAGAGAGCATGAGAGAGTGAGTGAGTGACTGAGTGTGAGAGAGAGCATGAGAGAGAGAGAGCGCATGAGAGAGAGTGAGTGAGCAAGCATGAGAGCAAGAGAGAGAGAGTGAGTGAGAGGAAGCATGAGAGTGAGTGAGTGAGTGAGTGAGTGAGTGAGCATGAGAGTGAGTGAGAGAGCATGAGAGAGAGAGAGAGAGCATGAGAGAGTGAGTGAGTGTGAGTGAGAGAGAGAGCACATAAGAGAGAGAGCGCATGAGAGAGAGTGAGTGAGAAAGCATGAGAGTGAGTGAGTGAGCGAGCAAGCATGAGAGTGAGTAAGTGAGTGAGCAAAGATGAGAGAGAGTGAGTGAGTAAGCAAGCATGAGAGAGAGTGAGTGAGCGAGCAAGCATGAGAGTAAGTGAGTGAGCAAACATGAGAGAGGGTGAGTGAGTAAGCAAGCATGAGAGTGAGTGAGTGAGCGAGCAAGCATGAGAGTGAGTAAGTGAGTGAGCAAAGATGAGAGAGAGTGAGTGAGTAAGCAAGCATGAGAGAGAGTGAGTGAGCGAGCAAGCATGAGAGTAAGTGAGTGAGCAAACATGAGAGAGGGTGAGTGAGTAAGCAAGCATGAGAGTGAGTGAGTGAGCGAGCAAGCATGAGAGTGAGTAAGTGAGTGAGCAAAGATGAGAGAGAGTGAGTGAGTAAGCAAGCATGAGAGAGAGTGAGTGAGCGAGCAAGCATGAGAGTGAGTAAGTGAGTGAGCAAACATGAGAGAGGGTGAGTGAGTAAGCAAGCATGAGAGAGAGTGAGTGAGTGAGCAAGCATGAGAGAGAGTGATTGAGTGAGCATGATTGAGAGTGAGTGAGAGAACATGAGAGAGTGAGTGAGAGAGTGAGGGAGTGAGAGTGAGTGAGAGAATGAGGGAGACAGAGAGAGTGATTGAGCCAGCATGAGAGTGAGTGAGTGAGAGAGTGAGCAAGAGGGAGCGAGAGTGAGAATGAGCGAGCAAGCATGAGAGTGAGAGAGTGAGTGTGAGCAAGCATGAGTATGAGAGTGAGTGAGTGAGCATGATAGAGAGTGAGTGAGCGAGTGAGCACGATGAGAGTGAGTGAGAGAGTGAGGGAGACAGAGAGAGTGATTGAGCCAGCATGAGAGTGAGTGAGTGAGAGCGTGAGCAAGAGGGAGCGAGAGTGAGAATGAGCGAGCAAGCATGAGAGTGAGAGAGTGAGTGTGAGTGAGTGAGTGAGTGAGTATGAGAGAGAGTGAGTGAGCATTGGAGAGAGTGAGTGAGCATGAGCACGAGTGAGCGAGAGAGAGTGAGTGAGTGAGAGAGTGAGGAAGCATGATTGAGATTGAGTGAGAGAGCGAGCGGGAGAGTGAGAGAGCGAGCGATTGAGAGAGTGAGCGAGAGAGTGAGGGAGAGAGAGAGTGAGTGAGAAAGCATGAGAGTGAGTGAGAGAGTGAGTGAGTGAGAGAGTGAGAGAGCATGAGAGAGAGTGATTGAGTGAGCATGAGAGAGAGTGAGTGAGCATGATTGAGTGAGAGAGCGAGCGGGAGAGTGAGAGAGCGAGCGAGTGAGAGAGTGAGGGAGAGAGAGAGTGAGTGAGAAAGCATGAGAGTGAGTGAGAGAGAGAGAGAGAGTGAGCGAGCAAGCATGAGAGTGAGTGAGAGAGTGAGTGAGAGAGTGAGTGATTGTGTTTGAGTTGTGAGTGAGTGAGCATGAGCGAGTGAGTGAGAGAATGAGTGGGAGAGTGACCGAGAGAGTGCCCGAAAGAGTGTGTGAGAGAGAGCATGAGTGAGTATAGTGAGTGAGCATGAGAGAGAGTGAGCGTGAGTATGTGAGTGAGTGATTGTGAGTGAGTGTGAGTGAGTGAGCATGAGAGAGAGTGGGAGAGTGACCGAGAGAGTGTGAGAGAGAGAGTGAGCATGAGTGAGTATGAGAGTGAGTGAGCATGAGAGAGAGAGTGAGCGTGAGTGAGTATGAGAGTGAGTGATTGTGAGTGAGTGTGAGTGAGTGAGCATGAGAGAGAGTGGGAGAGTGACCGAGAGAGTGAGAGAGAGAGAGTGAGCATGAGTGAGTATGAGAGTGAGTGAGTGTGGGATTGAGTGAGTGAGCAAGCATGAGAGTGTGAGTTAGTGAGCAAGCATGAGAGTGAGAGAGTGAATGTGAGAAAGTGAGTAAGCATGAGTGTGAGTGAGAGGGAGGGAGGGAGTGATTGATTAAGCGAGTGAGTGAGCGAGCAAGCATGAGAGTGAGTGAGCGAGCAAGCATGAGAGTGAGTGAGTGAGCGAGCAAGCATGAGAGAGAGTGAGTGTGAGTGAGTGAGCATGAGAGAGAGTGAGTGAGCATTGGAGAGAGTGAGTGAGAGAGTGAGCAAGAATGAGAGTGAGTGAGTGAGTGAGTGAGTGAGTGAGAGAGTGAGTGTGAGTGAGTGAGAGAGTGAGTGAGCAAGCATGAGAGTGAGTGAGTGAGCAAGCATGAGTGAGTGAGTGAGTGTGAGATCGAGTGAGTGAGCATGAGAGTGAGTGAGTGAGTGAGTGAGTGAGTGAGTGAGTGAGTGAGTGAGTGAGTGAGTGAGCATGAGAGAGAGTGAGTGAGTGAGTGAGAGAGCGAGTGAGTGAGAGAGTGAGAGTGAGTGAGCAAGCATTAGAGTGACTGAGAGTGAGTGAGTGAGCAAGCATGAGAGTGAGTGAGCAAGCATGAGTGAGTGAGCAAGCACGAGTGAGTGAGCAAGCGTGAGTGTGAATTTGAGTGAGTGAGCATGAGAGAGTGCGTGAGAAAGGGACCGAGAGAGAGAGAGAGAGAGAGAGAGAGAGAGAGTGAGTGAGAGTGAGCGAGCATGAGAGAGAGTGAGTGAGAGAGTGAGTGAGCAAGCATGAGAGTGAACGAGAGAGAGAGCATGAGAGTGAGAGACCGAGCGAGTGAGTGAGATAGCGAGTGAGTGAGTGAGAGAGCGAGCGAGTGAGTGAGTGAGTGAGAGAGTGAGAGTGAGTGAGCAAGCATTAGAGTGACTGACCAAGAAAGCATGAGAGTGAGTGAGAGAGTGATTGAGAGTGAGTGAGTGAGCAAGCGTGAGAGTGAGTGAGTGAGCAAGCATGAGAGAGTGAGCAAGCATGAGTGAGTGTGAGATTGAGTGAGTGAGCATGAGAGAGTGCGTGAGCGAGAGTGAGTGAGCAAGCGACTGAGAGAGAGTGCGACCGAGAGAGAGAGAGAGAGTGAGTGTGAGTGAGTGAGCAAGCATGAGAGTGAGTGAGTGAGTGAGCAAGCATGAGAGTGAGTGAGAAAGTGAGTAAGCATGAGTGTGAGTGAGAGTGGGAGGAATGGAGTGAGTGAGTAAGCATGAGAGTGAGTGAGTGAGTGAGCAAGCATGAGAGTGAGTGAGTGAGTGAGCAAGCATAAGAGTGAGTGAGTGAGCGAGCAAGCATGAGAGTGAGTGAGTGAGCGAGCAAGCATGAGAGTGAGTGAGTGAGTGAGCAAGCATGAGAGAGAGTGAGTGAGTGAGCAAGCATGAGAGTGAGTGAGTCAGTGAGTGAGAGAGTGAGAGAGAGAGAGTGAGTGAGTGTGAGTGAGCAAGCATGAGAGCGAGAGAGCGAGTGAGCATGAGAGTGTGTGGGTGAGCATGAGGGAGAGTGAGTGAGTGAGTGAGCAAGCAAGCATAAGAGTGAGTGAGTGAGTGAGCAAGCATGAGAGTGAGTGAGCGAGCAAGCATGAGAGTGAGTGAGCGAGCAAGCATGAGAGAGAGTGAGTGAGTGAGCAAGCATGAGAGTGAGTGAGTCAGTGAGTGAGAGAGTGACATGAGAGAGAGTGAGCGTGAGTGAGTATGAAAGTGAGTGAGTGAGCATGAGAGAGAGTGAGGGTGAGTGAGTATGAGAGTGAGTGAGTGAGCATGAGAGAGAGTGAGGGTGAGTATGAGAGTGAGTGAGTGAGCATGAGAGAGTGAGCGTGAGTGAGCATGAGAGTGAGTAAGAGAGTGAGTGAGCATGAGAGAGAGTGAGCGTGAGTGAGTATGAGAGTGAGTGAGTGAGCATGAGAGAGAGTGAGTGTGAGTGAGTATGAGAGTGAGTGAGTGAGCATGAGAGAGAGTGAGCATGAGCGAGTATGAGAGTGAGTGAGTGAGTGAGTGAGTGAGCATGAGAGAGTGAGCGTGAGTGAGCATGACAGAGAGTGAGTGAGCATGACAGAGAGTGAGTGAGCATGACAGAGAGTGAGTGAGTGAGTGAGCATGAGAGAGAGTGAGCGTGAGTGAGTATGAGAGTGAGTGAGTGAGCATGAGAGAGTGAGCGTGAGTGAGCATGAGAGTGAGTGAGCATGAGAGAGAGTGAGCGTGAGTGAGCATGAGCGTGAGTGAGCATGAGAGTGAGTGAGCATGAGAGAGAGTGAGCGTGAGTGAGTATGAGAGTGAGTGAGTGAGCATGAGAGAGAGTGAGTGTGAGTGAGTAGAGAGTGAGTGAGTGAGCATGAGAGAGAGTGAGCGTGAGTGAGTATGAGAGTGAGTGAGTGAGAGAGTGAGTGAGTGTGAGTGAGCAAGCATGAGAGCGAGTGAGCGAGAGAGTGAGTGAGAGAGTGAGCAAGTGAGAGTGAGAGTGGGTGAGTGAGAGAGAGTGAGTGAGAAAGCATGAGAGAGAGTGATTGAGTGAGCATGATTGAGAGAGAGTGAGAGAGCATGAGAGAGTGTGAGTGAGACAGTGAGCGAGTGAGAATGAGTGAGATAGTAAGGGAGACAGAGAGAGTGATTGAGCCAGCATGAGATTGAGTGAGTGAGAGAGTAAGCAAGAGGGAGTGAGAGTGAGAATTAGCGAGCAAGCATGAGAGTGAGAGAGTGAGTGTGAGTGAGTGAGCATGACAGAGAGTGAGTGAGCATGACAGAGAGTGAGTGAGCATTGGAGAAAGTGACTGAGCATTGGAGAGAGTGAGTGAGCATGAGAGCGAGTGAGCGAGAGTGAGTGAGTGAGTGGAGAGAGAGAGAGAGAGCATGAGAGAGAGTGAGTGAGCATGATTGAGATTGAGTGAGAGAGCGAGCGGGAGAGTGAGAGAGCGAGCAAGTGAGAGAGTGAGCGAGAGAGTGAGGGAGAGAGAAAGCATGAGAGAGAGAGAGAGAGAGAGAGAGAGCAAGCATGAGAGTGAGTGAGAGAATGAGTGGGAGAGTGACCGAGAGAGTTCCCGAAAGAGTGTGAGACAGAGAGCATGAGTGAGTATGAGAGTGAGTGAGGGAGTGAGCATGCGAGAGAGTGAGCGTGAGTATGTGAGTGAGTGAGTGTGAGTGAGTGAGCATGAGAGAGAGTGGGAGAGAGAGTGAGCATGAGTGAGTATGAGAGTGAGTGAGTGAGTGAGCATGAGAGAGAGTGAGCGTGAGTGAGTATGAGAGTGAGTGAGTGAGCATGAGAGAGAGTGAGTGTGAGTGAGTGAGTGAGTGAGCATGAGAGAGTGAGCGTGAGTGAGCATGAGAGTGAGTGAGTGAGTGAGTGAGCATGAGAGAGAGTGAGCGTGAGTGACTATGAGAGTGAGTGAGTGAGCATGAGAGAGAGTGAGGGTGAGTGAGTATGAGAGTGAGTGAGCATGAGAGAGTGAGCGTGAGTGAGCATGAGCGAGTATGAGAGTGAGTGAGTGAGTGAGTGAGTGAGCATGAGAGAGAGTGAGCGTGAGTGAGTATGAGAGTGAGTGAGTGAGTGAGTGAGCATGAGAGAGAGTGAGCGTGAGTGAGTATGAGAGTGAGTGAGTGAGCATGAGAGAGAGTGAGCGTGAGTGAGTATGAGAGTGAGTGAGTGAGCATGAGAGAGAGTGAGCGTGAGTGAGTATGAGAGTGAGTGAGCATGAGAGAGAGTGAGGGTGAGTGAGTATGAGTGAGTGAGTGTGAGTGAGTATGAGAGTGAGTGAGTGAGTGAGTGAGCATGAGAGAGAGTGAGCGTGAGTGAGTATGAGAGTGAGTGAGTGAGCATGAGAGAGAGTGAGCGTGAGTGAGTATGAGAGTGAGTGAGTGAGTGAGCATGAGAGAGAGTGAGCGTGAGTGAGTATGAGAGTGAGTGAGTGAGCATGAGAGAGAGTGAGTGTGAGTGAGTATGAGAGTGAGTGAGTGAGCATGAGAGAGAGTGAGCGTGAGTGAGTATGAGAGTGAGTGAGTGAGTGAGTGAGCATGAGAGAGAGTGAGCGTGAGTGAGCATGAGAGAGTGAGCGTGAGTGAGTATGAGAGTGAGTGAGTGAGCATGAGAGAGAGTGAGTGAGTATGAGAGTGAGTGAGTGAGTGAGTGAGCATGAGAGAGAGTGAGCGTGAGTGACTATGAGAGTGAGTGAGTGAGCATGAGAGAGAGTGAGGGTGAGTGAGTATGAGAGTGAGTGAGCATGAGAGAGAGTGAGCGTGAGTGACTATGAGAGTGAGTGAGTGAGCATGAGAGAGAGTGAGCGTGAGTGAGTATGAGAGTGAGTGAGTATGAGAGTGAGTGAGTGAGCATGAGAGAGAGTGAGCGTGAGTGAGTATGAGAGTGAGTGAGTGAGCATGAGAGAGAGTGAGTGAGTATGAGAGAGAGTGAGTGAGTGAGTGAGCATGAGAGAGAGTGAGCGTGAGTGAGTATGAGAGTGAGTGAGCATGAGAGAGAGTGAGGGTGAGTGAGTATGAGTGAGTGAGTGTGAGTGAGTATGAGAGTGAGTGAGTGAGCATGAGAGAGAGTGAGCGTGAGTGAGTATGAGAGTGAGTGAGTGAGCATGAGAGAGAGTGAGGGTGAGTGAGTGAGTGAGCATGAGAGAGAGTGAGCGTGAGTGAGTATGAGAGTGAGTGAGTTAGCATGAGAGAGAGTGAGCGTGAGTGAGTATGAGAGTGAGAGAGTGAGTGAGCATGAGAGAGAGTGAGCGTGAGTGAGTATGAGAGTGAGTGAGCATGAGAG
>JAFFST010055513.1:12626-22826 GCA_022414735.1 Noturus placidus
GGCATTACAGTAATCTAGTCTAGAGGTAACGAAAGCATGAATTAATATCTCTGCATCATGTAGTGATAATATATTTCTTATCTTAGAGATATTTCTGAGATGAAAGAAGGCTACCCTAGTAATATTATCTACATGAGCATCAAATGATAGACTCGAGTCAATAATCACTCCAAGGTCTTTTACTGCTGCACATGATGAAACAGGGAGTCCATCCAGGGAAACCATGTGATCAGAAACCTTAGTCCTAGCTACACATGATCCTAACAGAAGTATTTCTGTTTTATCAGAATTTAGTAAGAGGAAGTTAGTTAACATCCAACGTCTAATGTCCTTCACACAATCCTCAACTTTATTAAGTTGCTGTCTGTCCTCTGTCTTCGCTGAAACATATAGCTGTGTATCATCAGCATAACAGTGGAAACTAATTCCATGTTTATGAATAATTTGACCTAGAGGTAGCATATATAAAGTAAATAGTAGTGGGCCTAAAACAGAACCTTGTGTAACACCAAATTTAACCTTGCCACGAGTGGAGAAATCTCCATTTACATCTACAAACTGATAACGATCGGTAAGATAAGACCTGAACAGTCCTCTCCCTCTCTCCTTCTGTTGAGCTACACATGATCTTATGGAGATACTAGAGATCCTGATCCTTTCTGCTCTCCGGACCTGCCTGATCCATTTCGGATGTCCTACGTCTGGATGGAGCTCTCATCTACTCCAATTCCAGACTGCTGGGACTATGGTTTCTTCTAAGCCATATAGATTTAATATAAATCAATAATGAACTTTTCAGAATATCTGTTGTTAACCAAATGAGGATGGGTCCCCTTCTGAGTCTGGTTCCTCTCAAGGTTTCTTCCTCTTAAAACATCCTAGGGAGCTTTTCCTTGCCACTGTCGCCACTCAGCGGCTTGCTCAGTTGGGATAAATTTGCATCTTTAAAATCTGTAAACCGTATTGATATTTTTGTAAAGCTGCTTTCAGACAATGTCTGTTGTAAAAAGCACTATACAAATAAAATTGAATTGAATTAAAGGATTTTAAAAAAAAATATTAGTGCTCATGTACCACCAGATTTTCATTCCTGGACAGGGAACCCCAGACATTAGGGGTTGGGCTCAGTGCCGGTCCCAAGCCCTGATAAAATGGGATGGTTTCACCAGGAAAGGCATCTGGTATAAAACCTGTGCCAAATCAAATATGCGTACAAATGATCCACTGTGGTGACCCCTAATGAGAGCAGCCGAAAGAAAAACAAGAACAACTAATTATTGCTCATGCTTGGTGAAGAGGTAGCTCTTTTCATTTGAAGACAGCTAATGATGCAGCTCTTCAGACAGCCAGAGGAAGTTCATTCCACCACCTGGGTTCCAGTACAGAAAAGAGTCTTGATGCATCTCTACCTTGTACTTTGAGGGATGGAGTCTGAACAAGCACCTGAGTACCTGGATAGAAATGGCCAGATCCTGTTGTAACTGAAGAACCTGATTTACCAATTATCAATGGTCAGAGCAAAACCTTTTTATTTGGCAAGATTAGACTTAGAACTTACTAGTTTGTTAGGAAGCTGGGGTCATGGCACAGAGTCGGCCATGATACAGCACCCCTGAAGCAGAGCAATAGTTAAGACCCCAATATTGGCAGTACTGGGGCTTGAAACCCTTACCTTCTGACTTTCTAACTCCATAGCCTTAACCATTGAGCCACCACTAGCCTCTAAGGCTGTGTGCATTGCAAAAGAGTGTGATTTGAGAGTTGTCCAGGGAGCTCACAATCTCTTTATACATATTCAGTGACATTCATCAGATCAGTCTTTCTGGAATTTAGTTTCATTTGTGCTCCCATACATGATGAGATGTCTGTCAAACATGTTGAAGTCGATTTGGTGTGGGCTGGCACCTTTATGACTGCGACTTCTTTAGGCATATCAGTTGTACTCATGAGTCATGATTTTGATTCTTCTTGGATAGGTTTTCTGCCTGTAATTTAAGTCATCCTTGTCTGGAGATGGTGAGATTAACCTGCAGTCTGAGAAACACCGATTCCCATCTTGCTCTCCTTGTGGAGTTAAGGAGTATAATGTGCAAATGTTTTTTTATTAATACATAATAATTTTCACTGTGATTGTCATGGTGTAGGCTGCCCTGGTCTGGTCTAGCTGTAGTATTCCTTGGTATTTTTTTTGCCATTTACAGTTTTGTAGCTACATACTGTATTTCTGAAATTTTTGGTTGGTCGGGGAGCCCTGGTCAGACCCCTTCATCAGGCTTCCTTTATGACTGAAAAACACTGTTGATATATCCACTGTCTATGCTAAGGGTTGTTGCCCTGTGAGATTGCTTTACTGGCTGTGTATAATGGTACTGAAAACTCGCTGAGAGATTTGATGTGTAAGCAGAATCCAAAATGTTTCAAGGCAGAGTGAAGCACACTGACTGTGGTCATGGGAGATCTTAAACCACGTCAAATATTTCTTGGTTGCTCTTCTGTTTTTGGGTGAGAGTATGGACCCGGTAGGTAACAATGATAACGCAGATTTGGAGCTTGATTAATTTCCCTAGATTGTTGAGAACAAGGCCTTACACAGTTAATGATAAGTTAATGATAATGATATCCTCCACAAATGTAGGATATTGGATGTGGTGATCTTGGCATGGAAATTGGCTAGTGTTGATTTGAGGATCTCTTGGAAAATAAATGGCAAATTGTGAAATCTCTGCAAGAGGGCTGCAGGTCCACTAGGCCTTCGTGTTCCTTGTAGTGATAGTGAAAGCTAACTTGTCTTGATACTTTAGGTAAAGCCGAATGGATTAGACCAGATCCAGAACTATGTAGCAGAAGTAATTTGGTGGTAGATCATTCAGCATCATGCTTGGTTTTGTGATTACTTCTTGAAATACAGAATTTATTGCACTCCTATATTGCAGGATAGTGTAGCACCCCTTGTTTCCTTAGGTCTTTCTCAATCTCCTGGACTGCCTCCTTTGCTATGAATTGATAGTCTCTACTGTAATTTGCAGTTGCTCAAAGGAGAGGTAGGGTTTCATTATCTGCTTTATCATAAGGTACATCTCCAGGATTTGGTCCCTATAGGACCTATATTGAAATTTACAATCCCTGTTAATGATTCTTCTTATTTACGATGCAAAACACTCAGCATTCTAATACTGGGCTTTATTCGGGGTGAGAAATATTCATGGTAATTTTATGGATAAAATTTTATGGATCACTCAGAGACTTAATGCTGCACCTGACCGATACTGAAGATCACACAAACTCACGGCACAAAGTTGCAAAAATGCAACATTCAATCTGTAAACCTGGTGTTGTACTCCAGCTTTTAGTTTGATGCCATTTATATGCTGATATTGAACTGATTTCTACACCTTCCTTTCACAATCAGATTTTTACGCATGCTTTTTGTGCTTGTCAATGACTCATTGAATCATTTACTCATCCGATTCATCCCTACACTTAAAAAAAAAAACATTTTAAACTACATGACCTGCAGAATTTTTTTTCATTTACAGGAAATAAGAAGTTGTCCTGCGGGATAGATTAAGTACTTGGGAAATTTATTTTATTTCTGCAGGAGGTGTGCAGCAGTCCTATAGAAATGCTAAAATCCTGCAGGATTTTCTCCTTGTGCAGCAAGTGTGCTGGAAATTCCTGTATGTTTCGGTTGTAATGAAGGCTCCATTCTAAAACGTGTAGGAATATAGTGCAGAGTTTTGGCAATGTGTCCTGTAGGAATTCATCATTCCTGCAGGGTAACAACAAACATCATGCAGCAACATGACAATCCTGCAGGATTCTTGTAAGGTTTTTTGTAACGGTCTCACCCACATGGGTAATTGCCCAATTCCCACCTTTTAGCTAATGTATCTTTCCCCTATTACATAACAGTTCCACCAAGACACATGAAACTAGGTGCCACGTCATTTTGAACTGCTGCTCATGTTGCATCACAGGGCAGCTAACCACTTGGAGCAAAGGCCTAACGCCCCTGTTGCACATACATGAGCTCACAGACTCTCATGATTGGTTATTTTTCCTGAGTGACTGTGGAAAAGGTATTGCATTCCCTCTCTCCAAGATAGTACAGCAGATTTTGCTCTCTTGTACTAATTTGTAAAGGCATTCTTACACCAATTCTTCAATGTTGACATACTGGTGGCTCAGCTGAAATCTTCTGGAAGTGAGACCATGCAGGAAAGGGCGTGTCCTGCAACAGAGCCCTCCTTATAGTTAAATGACTGACCTTGCTTGGATCTAGGATGTGATGTCTAGGCAGGATTGATTAGAAGCAGGTGGGACTGGGATTAAAAACAGGCCTTCGCACAACTCTACACATAACCATAAATCACTCATAGGTTTCTACAGTATCTCACAAAAATAAGTACACCCCTTACATTTTTGTAAATATTTGATGATAACTTTTCATGTGACAACACTGAAGAAATGACACTTTGCTACAATGTAAAGTAGTGAGTGTACAACTTGTGTAACAGTGTAAATGTACTGTCCCCTCAAAAAAATACTCAACACACAGACATTAATGTCTAAACCGCTGGCAACAAAAGTGAGTACACCCCTTAGTGAAAATGTCCAAATTGGGCTCAAAGTGTCAATATTTTGTGTGGCCACCATTATTTTCCAGCATTGCCTTAACCCTCTTGGGCATGGAGTTCACCAGAGCTTCACAGGTTGCCACTGGAGTCCTCTTCCACTCCTCCATGATGACATCACAGAGCTGGTGGATGTTAGAGACCTTGTGCTCCTCCACCTTCCTTTTGAGGATGCCCCACAGATGCTCAATAGGGTTTAGGTCTGGAGACATGCTTGGCCAGTCCATCACCTTTATCCTCAGCTTCTTTAGCAAAGCAGTGGTGGTCTTGGAGGTGTGTTTGGGGTCGTTATCATGCTGGAATACTGCATACTGATCATGCTCTACTTCAGTATGTCACAGTACATATTGGAATTCATGGTTCCCTCAATAAAGTAGCTCCCCAGTGCCAGCAGTACTCATGCAGCCCCAGACCATGACACTCCCACCACCATGCTTGACTGTAGACAAGACACACTTGTCTTTGTACTTCTCACCTGGTTGCCACCACACACGCTTGACACTATCTAAACCAAATAAGTTTATCTTGGTCTCATCAGACCACAGGACATGGTTCCAGTAATCCATGTCCTTAGTCTGCTTGTCTTCAGCAAACTGCCCTTGGGGCTTTCTTGTGCATCATCTCGAGGCTTCATTCTGGGAGGACAGCCATGCAGACCAATTTGATGCAATGTGTGGCGTATCTTCTGAGCACTGACAGGCTGACCCCGCACCCCTTCAACCTCTGCAGCAATGCTGGCAGCACTCATACGTCTATTTGCCAAACACAACCTCTGGATATGATGCTGAGCACGTGCACTCAACTTCTTTGGTGGACCATGGCGAGGACTTTTCTGAGTGGAACCTGTCCTGTTAAACCACTGTATGGTCTTGGCCATCGTGCTGCAGCTCAGTGTCAGGGTCTTGGCAATCTTCTTATAGCCTAGGCCATCTTTATGTAGAGCAACAATTCTTTTGTTCAAATCCTCAGAGAGTTCTTTGCCATGAGGTGTGTTGTGAGTGAAAAGTACTTATAATAAACACAAGGGTCAAAGACAGACTGACCAAGCATGAACATCATATCGAGGTGTGAAAGGAAGAATGGTTTAGAGCCCAGAGCAGAGAAAGTGACATCATCCATCTGGCATCAACACACACACTCAAGGCCATACGTGCAGGCAAATATATAAACATGGCACAAGCACACACATTCAGAAGGAAAACTGATCATTAAGAATAATAAAAAGAGTATTAAAATATTATAGGGATAATATAATGATAATAATGAAGTATGGAATCGGTATAACCATATTTAAAACAGAAATGTAGAGCAATTAAATAATAAACCAGAAATAAGAGTAGAACTGGGGCAAAGGGCACTCACGTGATTAAGGCCTAGAATTGGTTTTTGTTTACAATTTATATGGTATTTATAGCCAGCTAGATTTGAAAACAATGGTATTGCGATAAGGTGCTTTTTAAAACTATGGGATATTCCTAAAAAGGGGAGGTATAAAAAGATCTCTCGTATCTGGGCTTTTGGGTAATAGACTCATTTCAATTTGACAGGTGCCATGTTGAACTTCCAATGACCAGTATGAGGGAGCGTGAGAGCGATGACACCAAACACACTTGCTCCCCATTCACACCTGAGACCTTGTAACACTAACAAGTCACATGACACCGGGGAGGGAAAATGGCTAATTGGACCCAATTTGGACATTTTCACTTAGGGGTGTACTCACTTTTGTTGCCAGCGGTTTAGACATTAATGTCTGTGTGTTGAGTTATTTTGATGGGACAGCAAATTTACACTGTTGCACAAGCTGTACACTCACTACTTTACATTGTAGCAAAGTGTTGTCACATGAAAAGATATCATCAAATATTTACACTCTCTTTTGTGGGATACTGTACATCAATCCTGTAAGGGTTTCCCTAGCAGAGGCAAATAAAGAACCCCTTAAGTTTTTTGTCGGAACCTTCAAAGGGATATATATTTTGACTTTTTGTAGATAAAAAGACGTCCTTTTCTGCTCTTCCAGTGGGTGAAAGTAACTAGCCAAATTATCAATGAGTCTATGTTCAGCCATCTAGTCGATTTACATTTTACATTCATGGCTTTTGATACAGAGCAAGTTATAGTTATGTCATAAAAAAAATACAACTGAGCAATGGAGGGCCTTGCTCAAGAGCCCAGCAGTGGCAGGTTGGTGATGCTGGGCTTCAAACTCACAAGCTCCTGATCAGGAGTCAACTGTCATAACCACGTAGCTTCCAATGCCCTGTCTATGTTTTTACAACAGATTTACTGTATCTGCCTTAAATCAGTGTTTGTATATAATAATAATAATAATAATAATAATAATAATAATAATAATTATTATTATTATAATTATTATTATTATTATTATTATTATTATTATTATTATTATATTATTACAATATTGTGAGATTCAGGTTCTGAAATGAAATGACACTATTAGTTATTAATTATTATTATTGACTTAAGTTTACCAGACAATACTTAGTTAACATCAAGTGTGAAGATGATATTCAGTTAAATAGAAAAATGAAACTTATATTTTAATTTATTTTCCATTACTCCAGTTCCATGCACTCTACAGATTTAAAACCTTGAACTTTAGATTGTCGCAAGTGTGAATAAGTGTGTGAATATATGTGGGATGCACAGTAATATATAATCTAGTCTTGTGGGCAGTGTTTCTGGGATACACTCCGAGTCCACTGCAGTCTTGATCAAGATAAAGTGATTGCTGAAGATCAATGAATCAATGAATACTGAGCATCAACTGAGTGAAATGTTATATGGCTTTCTGAAATGAGCTTAAATTTCTTTTCTTTTTTCTTTTCTTTTTTTTTTTTTAAAGAAATTGGTTTTCATTTATTGCTAATAAATGTAGTTTTCTGTTCTGACCACAATTCTCAGACCACTAGTTATAGGTCCACTGTCGTACGTGTAGCTGTGGCTATTCCAGTTACTTGCCCAATTTCCCAGAATGAATGAGGAACAGATGGATGAGAAAGCAAATGGCTGGTCAATTTATCTTTCAGTGCACTGTTTACATGATCCCTAAATTGAAAGGGAATTAAATGCATAATTGTCTGCACATCTGGGGCCCAGTGGCTCTAATTAAAAGTAGACTGAGATTATTGGATGCTATTAGAGCTAAGTAGGGTCTATGTGGCCCTTGCTATTTCTTTCCATTTCTTGCTTTCCTGTTGGAGGTGAATAAAGGAGCTATTTTGTGGTTTGCACGAGAGACCAGAGGCCTTTTTTCTGTCCGTTTTTTATTTGCAATTACTTTTGCCAGATGTATCCTGGATTTATCAGTGATGTAATTAGCGGGCCTCATTAGTAGGGATGGTGACATCATCAGATCATTAGTGAACTGCATTCATTATCAGTATGAGGAGTAACATCTGAGGTGACACTACAGACACTACAGACTTTTGGGTAATATTCTTGTATACACATCATTTCTGAAAATCGTTTATTCATGCACATTTTCCACCTGTCTCAGACTGAACACTGCCAAACCAAAATGGGTTGACTAAGCAGTGTTTAGTTTGAGAAACGTTTTTATGAGGCTTTCTGTTTTTAAGCATTGTAAATATTGAGTGAGATATTCAAAAAAACAATACAGCTCAATATAAACCGCTAGTAGCAGTGATCTGCGAATCTGTGAATCAATCAATCAACAGTAAATATTGAATGTTCCTACTCAGCGTGGCACAAGGTCCCTTTCCAGAACCTTCACACTAACTGTTCCTCAGTGGTGAAATGAACTTCCAACCTCAATCCGGACTGCAGATTCTCTCACCATCTTCAAGAAACAGCTAAAGACCCACCTCTTCCATGAACACCTAACCAACTCATTAAAAAAAATAATAATTAATTAATTTAAAAAAAAAGTCACTTGTACCTCTACTCTACGCACTTTGCTTCTTCTAGAACTTAATTAATATATCTTGTATAATAACACTACTTGTATTGTTCTCTGCTTGATATCACTTTGCTTGTATCTCTCATTTGTAAGTCGCTTTGGATAAAAGTGTCTGCTAAATGAATAAATGTAATGCAATGTAATGAAGGATTTTTTTTTTCAAACCCAATTTGATTTGGGTTTGGCCTCTTACAAGTCTCTCAGGCGTGTCCCACTGCACCGAAACCACACGATCCGCTGTAAAGATTATATCTCACAGTTGGTCTGGAACTCTGTGGCTGGGGATAGCGAAGTCTGAGCTGACCCTCTCTGCATGTTGCCGCCGTAACCCCCCATCTGGAAAAGTGGAGAGAGCTAATAATGCTGCACAAATGCTTGTTGTTGCACTTATAAAGAACTGCCTTGGCTTTCTGACTACGTACCTAATAGCTCGAAGATCATGACGATTATGGCCAGTCTACTTAGACATACATAATAGGTGTGAGCTTTGAAAAAAAAAAAAAAAAGATGTGCTTTTAGCTTGGGCTCAGTTATTTTTTATGTGCCTTTCCCATCTTGTCATGCACGGTGAGAACCAGGTACTGCTTCAGCATTGTGCAGTTTAGAGGAGCAACTGAGAAAGAAAAATCAAAGGATTTCATGCACAACCACACAATAATGCCAGGGGCATTGTTCAATTCTATGTCTACATCTCCAGAGTCTGTATTCCAAATGACACCCAGTGAGCACAGCAATTTTCTCCAGCAGCCTAGCTTGTACCATTATGTTTTTGTTTTGTTTTTTTTTACCTTCAAGTTGGCCACACTGACATACTGCTGACCTCTATTATTAAAAATAACTAAAACATATGTTTAGTAGCTCAATTTTTTTGATATCTCCCTAGGATAAAAAAAAAAAAACCCATATGAGTCTGTGTATACTCTTAGGAAAAAATGTTTTTAGCAGGACTCTTTGTGGTGCCGTGTAGAAAAATATTGAAAATTGTTTGTTGTTTTGTCGTTAACAGGTTACGTGTTGAACCTTTCACGTGCCAAAACTTGACCATGTTTTCCAAATTCTGTATTCTGTCATGATGTTATGCTGGTTGTGCCCTAGAGCAGTGGTTCCCAAACTTTTACAAGGCAAGGCCCCCCAAATGGCATTAACATTTGACCGAGGCCCCCCTTTTGCAAGATGTCTTTAAAACACATTAAAAATATTGACTTTTGAATATATCCCCCTTTTTATTAATAATTACATCTTACATATTTACATTACATTACATTAGGAATTGATTTTGTGTGTGTGTGTGTGTGTGTGTGTGTGTGTGTGTGTGAGAGTGAGAATTTATTTTTCACACCAAATTTTTGAGGCCCCCCTGGCGCCCCCTGGAGGCCCCCAAGCGGGCCGCAGCCCCCACTTTGAAAACCAGTACCCTAGAGCGGAGGTCTTCAACAGGGGGTCCGCGACCCCTTGGGGGTCCGTGGAGGTACTGCATGGGGGTTGTGAAAGTTTTGGTACCAGTTTGATATAACACAATTTCATACAATATATTTACATTTACATTTATTCATTTAGCAGACGCTTTTATCCAAAGCGAATTACAAATGAGAGCACACTCACACACCAATGGTAGCAGAG
>JAFFST010055516.1:0-14946 GCA_022414735.1 Noturus placidus
ATTGTCTAGTGGTTTGTGTTAAGGTACGCGATCATTATACCATGGTGCTAGTTTTTTCTCTCTAATTTTATATATATATATATATATATATATATATATATATATATATATATATATATATATATACACACACACACACACACATACACACACACAGTATATTATATATATATATAGATAGATAGATAGATAGATATATACTGTATATATATATCTGAAGCACTTATAAAACAGTTATTCAAAATATTATTTATTTTCATGGTAAAAAATAGAAGAATAAACAAAAACAAAGAAGGTACACAGATTATTTTAGCCATTGACAGGAGGAGCAACACAGCTTACATGTAGTGTCTCTATACCTGAAAGTAAGGTTTGGTTTTGATTTTATACACACACATTATATATATATATATATATATATATATATATATAAACAAACTAAATAAAACTAATCATGAAAATGAAACAATGCTGTTATTGTAATACGACTCATACTGGATTATATAAAGAAGGTTAACGTTCGATCACTTACAAGGATTGATCTTGTAGAACATGACTATGATTCATGTAGTAACGTACTGAACGTAAACAAACGTTTAATTGATCTGCTGAAATGTACCCTGCTGTGGCTGTGCTAAAAGAGAAGACCAACACAAACAAGTTGCTATATTTAAGACCCGTTAACTTTGGTGTATCATTTGAGGGCACGGAGGAAAATCATTGCTGCTTTCTTTAATCGAACAAAGTACCTTAATCGTTGTAAATAAAAGTATCCATCCATCCTCTATACCACTTACTCCGTTTCAGGGTCACGGGGAACCTGCAGCCTATCCCAGGGAGCATTGGGCACTGGGTGGGGTACACTCTGGACAGGGCACACAATCACACACAACCATTCATACACTACGGACACTTTAAACACGCCAATCAGCCTACCATGCATGTCTTTGGACTGGGGAGGAAACCAGAGCAGCCACGGGGAGAACATGCAAACTCCACACACATGTGGGTATCAAACCCCAAACCCTGGCGGTCTGAGGTGAACGTGCTAACCACAAAGCCACCGTGCGGTGTCATAAAAGTATCTGATTTATAAAAAGTCACGCATGTTGCTCTTCTCCCATCTCTTCTGAATAGCCAACCTAAACACATGCAAAAGTCCATGGACCTTAAGTGTTAATATGAGATGCCATGTGCGAGTCCTCTACGATTTTGTGATCATGAGACATGGGCGTTCATCATGGGATTCGTGGTGTTTTAAAGCTTGGTCATCTGTGTAAAAACTTGTCCATGTGTCAAAGTATGTTCCTAAATCAATCGCAGCTGCAATCGCTGTTGAGCTCTTCACTAGAGTTGAGATGATTGGCCAGTTCTTGGATCACGGCGTCTCGACCGATCTGATCATTCCTGCGCTTCTCCATGATCAAATCCTCCAGACTCTGAAACTCCAGCTCGTGGCTCCTCTTGTCAGAGAGCTGTAATTTCATCCTGTAAGGCTGCTTTCCGATGCGCAGCTCTCCACCGGTTTTAAACTCACGTTTACCAAACCTGCACCATGCAGCAAAACACTCCGGGTTCCTCCAGGAAACGCTGCTGTCCTTCACCCCGACCTGATCGAGAGCGTTCTTCACGACTACATCCGGAGGCAAGGCGCGGAACTTGTACAGGTCGTTGACGATTCGGCCGCGTCTGCCCTGACCCGCGTCGGACAGGTGGTCCATTTTAATCTCACTCCTGTGCAAGTGGACCACCTGAAAGTCTCCGGTACAAACCGCCCAGTGGGGGTACTGACCCGCTGACACGAACTCGACCAAGTCGCCGGGTTTGGATCTGTTCAGTAAGTTCTCACACGACTGTAGAGAGCTCGCGCCCTTCCTCTCGTACACACACTCATTACGGTAATACACCGCGCACTCGATTTCACACAGACTGTCGAAGTCTTCTTCGTCGCCTTTCTCCGCACTGTGCACTTCTTCGTCGGCGTCGCCGTTGTCGTCGTCGTCGTTGGAGAAAATGTACGAGACTCCGATACGCGGCCCGTCGTCATCCTCGTAGCCGTTCGGGTCGACTGTGGGAACTTCGTCGTAACTTAAACGCGTCAGTTTGTCCACCTGATTCCCCATGAATTAAAAACACGTCGTCACTTCCTCCAGGCTCAGACCGTTTCATATCATACTCGGTCGGGGTTGGTGCCTCTTTCCTGAACAGGTGTACTCACCTGCTCACTTCCGGCTCTGCCTTAAAGTCCACAAACAGCCGTAACACACACACACACACACACCAAAAAAAACAGGAAAGTACTCCAGTGTTGTTTCTGTAGATGCTCCAGAAAATTAAAATACATAAAAAAAAAACAAGTGACTTTGTGTGAAAGTTTTTGCCCGCTTTCGGAGGAAGCTGACTGGAAGTGGTGTGTCCCGAGCCGAGCTGCTGCCGCGCGCTGTGACGGTTAGTGAGGACTCTGAGGACTCAACTAAACCTCCACCGAGTACACACCGCGCGCGCCATTTAAAGACACAGTGCACTCTTAAAATCAGCAGACCAACACACCAACGCCTGCAGAGTTCAAGCATTTTAAGCCTATTTCTGTCGTTTAATCGTCATGTGGCCTTTGCTTTTAAAATGACCGTGGATAAATCCTTTACATTTCATTTAAAATACTGTTAAAACGTTAATAAGGAAATAACGCGAATGTACTCGTTATTATTAATATAGTTAGGGCTGGGTAAAAATATCGATTTTCCGATTTGAATCTATGTTCAATTTAACGAAACGATATCGATGCGGGAAATCCCTGAATCGATTGTTTACATGAGAGGATGTGGATAATTTCTGTAGTTCGCATCTCGTCCTGAAGATGGCGCCATCTTTCCATCCATCCATCCATCTACAACCGCTTACACCTTTTCATGGTCACGGGGGAACCTGGAACCTATCCCAAGGAGCATTGGGCACAAGGCGGGGTACACCCTGGACAGGGTGCCAGTCCATCACAGGGCACAATCACATAAACACTCACACACACATTCATACACTACGGACACTTTAGACACGCCCATCAGCCTAACATGCATGTCGTTGGACTGGGGGAGGAAACCGGAGTACCCGGAGGAAACCCCCGACACTTTCATGTTTTGAATTTTGACAAACGGTTTTATTTCTTAAACAAGTTTCAAATTGTTAATGAATTTCAATGTTGCACAATTATTTATTAATTGATTAATTAATTTATTTATTTTACAGTAATGTGCATTGTGCAGTTTGTGCTTACATTGTGTGTATTGTGTGCAGATATTTATGATTTCCTGTTACAGTGTGTGTTGTGTTACTCAAAGTAAAAATAAAAAATAATGAAACATAATTGTGTGGGCCCTATTGTTAAGGTGAATGTGTATTTCAGTAATAAAGTAGGAGGGTTTCGTTACCAGCATTTATTTTAAAACATGGATTCCATGTCTGCAAATTTAACATTTTAAATGAAATATTGATAACTAATTGATATTGAATCGAATCGAAACCAATATAAATAAGAATAAAATCAAATGCTTTTAATTTCATCTTTTTATTGTATTACGTCTATGTGTTATCATTGCAAACCCACCATTTGGAGGTATTTCTGGAAAGCTCAATATCTCTGCTCAGGATAGCTCCTTGCAAATAAAAAACGATCTCTGGAGCACATTCTAGGGTACATTTACATATATAAGCATTCATTAGACTTGGAATGCTTAATATTACTCTTAGTTCCACTTTTAGGGTCAATTTATAACGGAAAGGGTTTCAGTCTCAGTCTTATTTTTTTAGACGGTACCTAGGTAAGTACAGTGTGTATGCAGAACATTTCAGGTCTGAGACTTCTCTTCTTCTTCTTTTTTTTTATGAGGGTGAGAAAGTGCAATAAAAAATCCCTTATTTCCGGTTTTAATATTTCTGGTGGGGGATCTGCAATTTTCGCAGAAATAAGTCCTCTTTAGTAGCATTCTGCTGTAAAAATTGTGAGTTTGAGACTGGAGGTAAACTGCAGGATTGTGGACTTCAAGGGCCAGACTTCCTTTGAGGAACCAGAGGAGCCTGATCTATCATGTTTGTACAGGTGTACAGTTGCTGTGCTTGAACAGCTGTGGTGTTGTTTCTCCTGTGATAAAAGCAGTCAGTAACTTCTAATATGCAGTCACTTACTGCTTTTGTCACAGGAGGAACAAAACAACCATTCTGTTTATGACACGGTTCATATGTAAAACACCCAACTGAACAGTGTACTTCCATATTTGGATCAAATCTATTCAATCCTACCAACTGTACACCTGAACCAACATCAGGCTGGTTACTCACATCTGGCACTCGAGGTTCACTGTCCTTTACTAAAACACCTTACAAGTATTTTATTAATAAAATGTCTGAATCTGTTACACAATGTAGGACAACCCTAGAATTATGCTATTTGAGTTTTATACTTTTTACTTTTGACCAGTTCTGTGCTCAGTTATGCAAACAATCGTGTTAAATGCTAGTGAGAGTGTTCAGTATGATATTCGCACCACCAGGTAGGTTGTTTGAGAACTACGGACGGATAGCCTTTGACCAGTTTCCCAACTGCATGTTATCAGAATGCTTAATTGCCAAGCATGGTGTACTTTGTAACAAGAAACCTGCCCCAAAAGAACAACACCTGTCTGGTTGTGGAATCTGAATTACTGATGATAACAGAAACAATCAAATTACTGTTTAAGTCACTTTGTATGTCCATTTGGACATTACATTGTACAAGTACATTGTACTTTACACTTCAGTCACTTTACATTTTACTGTCACTCGTCACATTAATATAGTGCTGAGTCTTGTTCTTTGCACTATGACAACTGTAAAACCTTTATCATATTCGCAGCCTTTACCTAAGCCTCATCACATGCACTGAACATACAAATACTGTATATCCTTGACACACAGTGCATCTGGAAAGTATTCAGAGTGCTTCAATTTTCCCCACATTGTGTTATGTTACAGTCGTATTCCAAAATGGATTAAATTAATTATTTTCCTAAAAATTCTACAAACAATACCCCATAATAACAACATGAATGAAGTTTGTTTGAAATCTTTGCAAATTTATTAAAAATAAAAAAACTAAAAAAGCACATTTACATAAATATTCACAGCATTTGCTGTGACACTCAAAATTGAGCTCAGGTGCATCCTGTTTCCACTGATGAGTTGTTAGATTGAAGTCCACCTGTGGTAAATTCAGTTGATTGGACATGATTTGGAAAGGCACACACCTGTCTATATAAGGTCCCACAGTTAACAATGCATGTCATAGCACAAACCAAGCCAATCCTGTCTCGGAGGTCTACAGACAGTTCCTTGGACTTCATGGCTTGGTTTGTACTCTGACATGCATTGTTAACTGTGGGACCTTATATAGACAGGTGTGTGCCTTTCAAAGTCATGTCCAATCAACTGAATTTACCACAGGTGGACTCCAATCAAGTGATAGAAACATAACATAACATGTGGAAAAAGTGAAGCACTGTGAATACTTTCCGGATGCACTGTACAGTGCACAAGATAAATGGACTCTGATAAAGACCTATGGTAAAGTGTAGAAAAGCTACATTGAAGTCATTCAGAATAATTATTTGCTATGTGAGCTCAGCCTGTGTGCTGAAATGTAACAGTGTGGTCACAAAATAGTCTATCACAGCCTCTATGCACTCTAACTATCCGCTGATAAATTATAGATTCACTTGTAAATAAGTTTGGATTGTTACTGCACACTAAAAGTACATCGATTTTATTCATTTTTCCTTCCTTGTTTGAGACATTTGTAAAGGTGGCCTCTTTTTTAACCATGCAAATCTGAGATAAGGCAGTGATTCTGAATGTGTAAAAGTAAAAGGGGATACGTCTGTGGACAGGTAATGCTCTTTGTAATTTTTTTTTATAAGTATTTTCGTACTCCTTATAATTCTAGAGATCATTTAGACAGCTACGCATATGTAGCTGCGTATATGTAGATTGCTACAATATCAGGTCATGTGTTGCTCATATCTGTCATTCTGTCACCTTCACTGAGCCCACCCCCAGGCATGTGCTCCAGTTATTAATCACCCCCCCCCCTTAACAGTTGGCCTAAGAGTGTTTGCTTTATTTAACAGAGTTGAAGGACTTGCACTAGGTGTAGCTGTGAGGCATGTCTCTGTTTCTCATTACCATGCTGAGCACTCATCTCTATATTTCACCTCACAGAATCTCTGCTCTAAATTCAAATTTAAAGAGATTGTATTGGCTGATTATTATTACTTTCTGTTCATTGCTCATTGCACTACATTTTCAAATCAATACTTTTTTCGATCACATTTGGCTCTCCTACGCCTCTTCCATCTGTTTATGTCTCAGCGTTAACACTTACACAATGGAGGTTATAAATGATATGTGCACACTATAGATAGTTCTTTCAGTTTCATATTACCGACATTGAGGTGAGTCAATAGTATGTGAAATTTTCCTGCATTAATGTGTAGGCTGAACTTTCATGTTTGAATGATAAATGTGTTTCTTATATATAGTGAAGTCTTAAGCTCTTTGACATTTTTTTTTCTCCAGCACTGTGTTAAAAAGATCCTCACACTCTGTACCATTGTCCTGTTTAGTAAACTGAGGGATTTCAAACTACCTGACATTTCACCAATGTAAATAACTGGCATTTGATAGTGACAGCTTTCATTAAGAATCACAAAAAAAAAAATACCCACGTGCAGCATAAACCACCAGCATAATTTAGGACAGTTGGAAGAAAATGTGCCACATAGCACTTTTTTGTTTTCACTGAGCTCGCTTTGGTTGCATCACAAGAATTTTAAACAGCTAATAGTAAGCCCCTTAATACCGCCTTTCCTGGTTTAGGGTCCTAAAGGCTACTGCTCTTCATCAAAGATGGATTATTCGTGGAAGTGCTTGGTGTGTATCTCTTTAGGTCATGGCAGGTAAGTATCTCCATGTAAAGCCCACCATCAGTGCACTGGGAGGAGTGAAAGGAGGCAGGCATGAGTATCAGCTGGTCTGGAGCTTCCCAAGCATTTGTAATGGTATATTATTTCAAATGGAATGTTTCATCCCAAACCAAATGTTTTCAGATGATTGAATCTTCTTAATTATTTATTGCTATACCAAGCAACAAAAGAAGATGGCCACATCGGGTTCCTCTTCTGTCAGCCAAGAACAGTATTCAGAGGTTACAGTGGGCACAGGTTCACCAAAACTGGACCAGGTCAATTTGTTCCCATCTTCAACTGTCCCGATTCTGCCCACAAACCTGCCTCTCCCACTGGATGTTTTTGTTTTAAGTACAGCCAGTACATCATACAACATTTCAAATATCTACAACTTTCACTTGCTAGGGCCTTTGCTGATTTCACATAGATGCTTTCACATAGAAGCTTTTTTTTTCCAATATCTTTATTGAAAGACAAACAAACAGAAAACAAACAGCAACATCACCAACAACAAGAAAATCCACAGTACACAGAAACCCGTATTTATATAAAAAAGAAAAAAAAATTACAGACTTAATTTCATATATCGCAGTGAATTAACAAAAACGAGAGCCATACTTTGTTTTTTGTTTTTAGTAACAAATCAGAACATACAGTCATACACACATACTCAAGAACCCACACACACACAAAACAAAACAAAGAACCAAAAACTAACAAACAAAACAAACAAGCAAACAAACAAAAATAAATAAATAAAGAAGTAAAAATTTAAATGAACAAACTAAATGAAATCTAAAAAGACAAAAGCACATAGAAGCTTTTAATGAATCCAAGAATCTTTAACTTTCCAAAGACCCATATGAGAATGTTCATACAGCAAGTTTTCTATCTGATGCTTACTGACCTCTAGAGTGTACATCAGAGTGTACATTTCAATCACAAATGTATTTTTAAAGATATACTATATCATACATGAACAAAAAGCTAACATTCCTAAGAGCAATTATTCTTAAATTGCTAAATGGTTTAACGTTAATTATACTGCACTCAAGTGTCTTCCTACTCTTGATCATTTTCAACTAACAATTCTTTCATGGACTGACACATTAACAGCTGTCCCCACCCCCTCTAACTGACTACACCCCAACTGAAAGAGCAAATTTTTAATACAACTTCACTGATAGTGCACTTGTGGAACATTCTGTAAAGGTTATATCATAGAAAAAGGCCTCGAGGAGTAGGTTACACAGACACCTGACCATAACAGTTTCATTTGTTCTGTGGTGGTTTGTTACATTTCCTTAAGAACTGTTTTACAGAACTATAAACTGTGCTTTGATGTGATACATTTCACATTGAAGGTATTTCATTAGAATACTAAATGGCATATACAGTTGCAATCAAAATTATTCAACCCCCATTGCAAATCAGGTTTATTGTCAAACTGTACAGACTTTCAGCTGTTTGTAATGAACAAATCAAACAAAAGCGATTGAAATAGTTCAACACAACACATGCTTCTCCACAACACATTTTCTCCAAATTCAACTGAAAATGCAACTTATAATGACTTCTCCAGTTTCAAAAGGATTCAACCCCTTCATGGCAGCATCTTTAGTACTCAGACGAGCACCCTTTGGCTGTTATGACCTGCTGCAGACGAGATGCAGAGCTTCTGGCAGCGTTCCTGACGAATCTTAGTCCATTCCTCATGAGCGATGGCCTCCAGTTCAGTAATATTCTCGGGTTTGCTGCAAACTCCTTCAAATCCCTCCAGAGATTTCCTATGGGGTTCAAGTCAGGTGACTGTGATGGCCCTGTATAATCTTCCAGGATGACTTCTTCAACCAAGCCTAGGTGGAATTTCATGTGTTCCAGCTCAAGCACACCTGGTGCAAATAATGAAGCCCTTGATTAGATGCATCAGGTGTGCTTGAGACAACACCTGCTTTGCATATTTGTGATGTTGTGAGGGATTCTATTCAGGGGGCTGAATCATTTTGAAACTTGAGAAGTCATTATAAGTTGCATTTTCAGTTGAATTTGGGGAAACCACTTGAAGCATTCGTTGTGTTGAACTTTTTCAACTGCTTTTCTTTGATTTGTTCATTGCAAACAGCTGAAAGTCTGTAAAGTTTGACAATAAACCTGATTTGCAATGGGGGTTCAATAATTTTGTTTGCAACTGTAAGTTGTTTGGTTAAAATTATGATGGTCTGATACATATAGAAGGCTGTATCAGAATAACAGGTGTTAAACCTGTGGTTACGACAGTTAAGCTTGAGGTTCTGCTCTGGTATTCTCAGTGTTTAAATACTCATGTTTTCCTGGTTCCCACAGTACTATTAGTCCAAGGCGTTTCTGGTTTGTGCTATCTACAGTCTCCCTGGCTGTGGTTTCAATAGTGGTATCATCCGCTGCTTTATTGCAGGACTATTGGGGGGTAATTACAACTGTATGTTATTTACATTTGGGGGAATAACATTCCATTCCTTTTGGAGTATGTCTATAGAACATAATTTGTGTCAGAGGTCACTTCCACAAGGATTATGTCCTTCAAAGGGGATATTTGAGGAAAGATCACAAATGAGTGCACAAAAGTGTGGTGATCCTGTCTTTCAGTCCCAATTGAACACTTTCCACTCTACAAAATACATCAGAAAATGATGCTTTGATTTACACCACTTAATCCATCTACACCTAGATGCAAACTATAAGTAGGGTTTCTAATTAGAGGCTTTTACTCTCAGCTTTTGATAGCATAAATAGCTGCATTTGCATAAGCCTTGAATCAGTTGAGCAGCATACACAATATGCATTAGTATTCAATGGAATTTAAAATCTATGAAGTTGTGAATAAGAACTTAAAGGACTTGAAGGTTAACATTTGTTGAACAGCTCTGCACCTAATTACAAGTAATTGGTATTACGATCTTCTATGATAAGCCTTGGGTTCTATGATTACCTTGGGTTAGACAATCATGGTAGAAGTCTGTTGCTTACAGCTGTACTGTATGTTTTGTGTTTTATATGCAGTACAACCATCAAGAATTGACCTATGCATTGTATGTCATGAATTCTAAGCTGTTTCTTTGTCAGTGTGTACAGTACAATCCAGTGACAAATTAAACGAGCAACTAACAAAGCCTCTTACTAAGGTTTTGGGTGGCCACAACAGCTTCAACTCTACTGGAGAGTTAAACAACATAATTTCTCTTTCTTCCAATAGATAGTCCCTCAGTTGGTGTTTTGATGATGGTGACATTAAGCACAGTTTAATAATAATAATAATTTATCAATTTGTATAGCGCTTTTTACAATGAATGGTACATTGTCTCAAAGCAGCTTTACAGAAATATCATTTTTACATTTTTTTACATTTACAAGCGACTTACTAATGAGAGCACATTCACATACCAATGGTAGCAGAGCTGCCATGCAAGGTGCTAGCTTGCCATTGGGGGCAACTTAGGGTTCAGTGTCTTGCCCAAGGACACTTCGGCATGGGATCACCCGGGCCGGGATTCGAACTGCCAACCCCACGGTTAGTGGATTAGTGGACAACCCGCTCTACCGACTGAGCCACAGCCGCCCTGAACACATTGTTTAACACATTGCTCCAAAAATCCCTCTTAGGTGTTAAATATTTGTTAAGATCTGGTAAATGATCTGCACTTATATAACACCTTTTACCCTTATCAGTGCTACAAAGTGCTTTACACTGTTTCTCATTCACCCATTCACACACCAATGGAAGCAGAGCTGTCATACCATTGACAGTACTATTTTGCCATTGGGAGCAACTTACCCAGTATCTTGCCCAATAACACTTCGGCATGTGGACGCACATGGGCCGGGTCTCAAACTGCCAACACTACAATTAGTGGACAACCTGCTCTACCATCTGAGCCAGAGATCTGGTGACTGTGAAGGTCATAGCATATGATTTACGTAATTTTCACACACACTTCAATGAGGATAAAAATGTTTTTATCATAGAAGAACTTTATTTTGTTTTTCAGTGAGTCATCCACAGACCCAGACCATGCCAGCAAAATGCCCTCACAGAGCTGTGGACTTCTTCGCTGTAGAGGTCAAGCATTCAGACATGAACAGTTTTCTTGATGTATGAGACACGTGTACTTAAACATGGATCTAAATGCAGTTGTCACTGTTCCTACTGAAACACAGCCATTTGAACAGACTTTGAATGTCACTGAAGGTCCTGCCATCCTACTGCTCTGTCCAACAATAATAAACCTCTTTCATGTTTCATTATTTTTTTTTTTATATGCCATTTTGATCCCAAATCTAAGTAAACTTGATGTGCAGCATTTTTATACGTGCCACAAAGCATGGTGGATGTTAAGTGCTGTATCATGCAGGGCACCTATGTGGAAGCATCAGCTCTTGATATGTTTCTCTACTCACTTGTTCAGGGTTTTTCTTTTACTTGCCTCTATGTCTCTTCACTATGTTTGAAACATCCATCCATCCATCCATTTTCTGTACCGCTTATCCTACACAGGGTCACGAATGAGCTTATCCCAGGGAACTCCGGGCACAAGACAGGGTACACCCTGGATGCTCAGTCACACCCTCATATCCATTCACACACTACGGACAATTTAGAGATGACAATCAGCCTGCAACGCATGTCTTTGGACTTTGGACATGTCTTTGGACCCTAACTGCATTGTCACATTAGCCACTATTCAATAAAATACTACTGGGCGGCTGTGGCTCAGTCGGTAGAGCGGGTTGCCCACTAATCCACTAATCGTAGGGTTGGTGGTTCGAATCCCGGCCCGTATGATCCCATGCCGAAGTGTCCTTGGGCAAGACACTGAACCCTAAGTTGCCCCTGATGGCATGCTAGCACCTTGCATGCAGCTCTGCTCCCATTGGTGTGTGAGTGTGTCTCATTTGTAAGTCGCTTTGGATAAAAGCGTCTGCTAAATGAATAAATGTAAATGTACTACTACTAATAATAAAAATAAATAATAACAACTACAATAGAATCCTGTCACTGTATTGTAGTCTGTATCTTCATCTTCTGCACTCTAACGTATGTCCATTTCTGGCAGGCTGAAAGCTTTCCCGCAACACTGTTTTTTATGGACACTGTATAAAAAAAAACTTATTATTGAAAAATGTAATATTACAGGAATAGAACATTAGGCTATGCACAAAAGGATATGATGAGGGAGAAAATGTTCAGAAAAATCAATATTACTGGACTGTAATTTGCACTAAAGTGTAACTTCACTACATCCTCCACATTCTGCATTTTTACATGCAATGACAGACTGACTGATGTTTTCTATTTGTGCATAAAAAACATTATTCTTATGGCCTTTTCCTTATAATATTTGAGCTTTGAGCTGATCTGAGCTGCTCCAAACTGCTACTCACACTGAACTGCTACTGTCACTGTAGTAGGTCACAGGTGCCAGTCCTTCCAGGTTTCTGTCATCTGAGCACTTAATTGTAGGAAGGCCAAATTGTGAGTATGTGAGGTTTACATATTACTAGCTTATTCACCAACTGCATTTTCTCCTGGTTGGGTTGAAGACAGAATTTTACCTATCTATACCTCCTGGATCGGTTGGCAGTGAGGGTGATATATACTGTATATATACACACACACACACACACACACACACACACACACACACACACACACACACACACATTCACGATTTAAAGTAGTCAATCCCTCTACCAGCACCTAACAGAAACCACACAGATGGAACATGCAAAACTCCTCACAGACAATAACAACTTCAGATCACCTTCTGCCAGCCTCTATTTATATATTTTAAACATCTAACACTGTTAAATATGGACATCATGTATCATCCAACATGAATTTCACATTATCACCATGACCATGCTCTCTCTAATTAAATATGTAGTGGTTATAAACACTGCATTTCAGTAATGTCAGTTCTGCATTGGTAATAGCTAAAATAATACATTTACTTCAGTTCTCCTGTTACCTAAAGAGAACCTACAGTATATTTACATGACGTTTATATCAAGTCCTATTCAGTGGGACGTCAAGTGACCTATCCTTACCTATCCTTTTTATGCACTAGATGGCGCTACTGAGCTATCTCTCTCTCAGTCATGGTTTTAATAATTTCATGTAACAATTTGTCAACTTCAAAAAGTCTAAGTAGTGACAGTGTAAGAAATCAATTCATGCTGGCAAAGGTTTGGTAATGTAAACACAAACACCAGGCTGGTATGTGGATGTCGATTAAAAGCTAGGAAAACACTCAAATGTGCAGGACATGACCAGGGTTGGGAACCTGTACATTAAGATTACTTTAGATCTCTGGTGCCCTGGCTATTGGTACATGAGACCATGCATGTGTCTTAAGGCAAGTGTAGGTTTTTTAAGATAGTTATTCATGCAGATGCTAATAATATATGTTTTCATCAGCAAGAGTTTGCTTAACTAAATGTAATATTTCTGAGGTTTGTAAATTAGTCAAAGCTGTAGTATCAAGGGTGGATGAACACATCGGTACACATAGGATGAAGCTATACTGAAGGCCCGTTATAATCAGCAGCCACTGATCGCCAAAGAAATACACATGATATAGTGTAGTGCCTACTGTTCAGCATCTAACCTCAATGTCACACTGTACATTGCAGCACAACAGCTTGCTTGGTTTTTATCAAACTCACAGAGCTCGCCCTGCATTATGGTGCAGTACTGTATGTGTACACTGAACTTACAGACAGAGAATGCAAATGCTGTGTCAAGCTGTCCTGTTATTTTTTCTTTTCTTTTAATTTCAGGTGTTAGGATCATTAAAATTGTTAGCTACGTGGAAGTTATCTAGCATTACATACAGTATCTCATAAAAGTGAGTACACCCCTCACAATGCTGTACAAAGTACACCCTGCTAGCAATGCTGGCAGCACTCATATGTCTATTTCCCGAATACAACCTCTGGTTTGCAAATTTACACTGTTACACAAGCTGTACACTCACTACTTTACATTGTAGCAAAGTGTCATTTCTTCAGTGTTGTCACATGAAAAGGTATAATCAATTATAGAGAGATCATAGAGAGATTATGTGCATAAAGAGTTATGGTAAACTGGTATGTTTTGATGCTGTGTCACCACCTTTTAATTATCCTATCATAGCTAAGAACTGCTGTAATCATAAAGCTGGTTCTGTGCTTATCCCAAGACACATATTCACAATAAGCTCAAACTAAACATATTTTTTACCAACTTATTATTCTGCATTTTCTCCATATGAATGTATATTGTAACTAGATAGCTAAAGTCCCAACAAACTTTGATGTTGGCTTGAGAAAACAATACTCCAAATACTCTTGGAGGTATGCAGCATCATAAAACTTTAGGAGCCAGGCAGTGTACCAGAAGATGTGGAGCCAATACTTTTGGAGCCTGGTCATATTAAAATACTTTTGCTAGCATGAATTGATAACATGAATTAGCACATTGCCAGCATGAATTAGCATGTTTTAACATATTTTAGCATGTTGCTAGTATCAATTAGCATGTTGATAGAATGTTTTAGCACACTGTTAGTAGTAATTAGCATGTTTCAGGCATGTTTTATCACATTGCTAGCATGAATTAACACATTGTTAGTATGAATTAGCATGATGCTAGCATGGATTAGCATGTTGCTCGTATGATATTAGCATGTTGGTAAATGGTAAATTCATGCTAGCAACACGTTAATTCAATGATAGATACACGTTAATTCATGCTAGCAGTGTGCTAAACATCCTAGCATCATGCTAAGTCATGCTAGCATCATGCTAAATCATACTAGCAACATGATCTATCCATCTATCACCGATTAGTCGAGACCGACCGTCGGTCACTTTATGGCCCACGTATGTCATCAACGCGAACCACAAAGCATGTCGGCAGAAGTAGTGGGGTAGTTTG
>JAFFST010055516.1:19531-37105 GCA_022414735.1 Noturus placidus
CATTAGTAAGTCGCTTGTAAATGTAAAAATGATATTTCTGTAAAGCTGCTTTGAGACAATGTACCATTGTAAAAAGCGCTATACAAATTGATAAATTATAAATTATAATTATTATACTGCGGCAGATTAATTTCCTCATACAGGAAGCATCTTGAAGCTATCTTTACAAACAAAGGCTTCTCCACTAAGTATGAAATACATTTCAGTTAGCGTGTTCAATATTTTTTCCTGTGTCAATCCACTTTATTACACATAACTTCATTTATGGACTTTCCAGATTTCTTGAATTAATACTGATGTCTAGTGAAAATTTCATGTGAAGAACCTCATTAGAAATATATTTACTGAAAAAAATGTTGGCATGTTCAATACTTATTTCCCCCACTGTACATTATTTTTTATGCTTGTAAATTGTGTTGTTTAATTATCGCTAATTGTGGGTCTGACTTGTGAGCCTCCAATCATGAACTCAGTAACATTCCCCCAAAGACCTAAAATGTCATTCTATTAAAAGTATAAGGAACATTAATTCTCTTTGTCCTAATAATGACCAAATTCAAGATATGCTGAATGTTAAATCTATCATCTCCTCTTGCTGACAGATTAGATGGTGCTTTAATGGAAGTCCTACACTATATAGACAAAGAGCTGTTGTCCACCATCCTCTTGCAGCTGAACAACTTGAGGAAGGAGGAAATCCTCACAGATATTGTCCTTTGTTCTGATGGCAAAGAAATCCCCTGCCACCGCAATGTTCTGGTGTCCAGCAGCCCCTACTTCCACGCTATGTTCTGCAGCAACTTTTGTGAGAGACAGCAGGCTCGGGTGGAAATGCATGGAGTTCCCTATAATGCCCTTAATAGCATTGTGGACTATGTCTACACAGGAGCCATTAGTATTACCATGGAGTCAGTTCTACCTCTGATGCAAGCTGCTGCAATGCTACATTACGAGCGGATTTTCGAGGCCTGCTCGACCTTCTTGGAGGCCCAGCTCAGGCCGGATAACTGCTTGAGCATGATCCGCCTTTCAGAGATTCTGCACTGCACCAGTTTGCAGCAGAAAGCTCGGGAGCTGGCTGTGAAAAGCTTCTCTGATATTGTGGCTTCTGAGGACTTCTGTGAACTCTCCCTGAAAGAGTTGGTTGGTTATTTAGAAGATGACCAACTGTGTGCTGAGGAGGAGCAGGTGTTTGAAATCCTTCTGGCTTGGATCCATCATGACCCTTTTGCCCGCCAAGGTGCAATCCACGACCTTTTTCGACAGGTGAGACTACGACACATCCATCCCTCCTACCTCTTCCAGTTCATTGCCAGTGACCCATTAGTGCAGTCCTCCTCCCTTTGTACTGAGATCATTGACTCAGTGAGACGTCTCCTCTTTTCTGTTGGTACCAATTGTCCGGGCGAACTGCAACCACTCTGGACTGCTCCACGGCGTCATACCTGTAAAGAAGCTCTAGTGGTTATAGGTGGGCGTAAAAACAATGAGCGCACATCTCGCGAGACACTGCTATTTGATGAACAGACAGAGTGCTGGCAAGGGCTGGCTAAGTTACCCCTAAGACTCTACCGTGCCTCTTACGTCTGCATGCATAGCATCCTCTATGTTCTAGGAGGTCTAACCATGACTGCAGGAGGAAGTGGTGTACCTACTGCCACAGTTTACACACTCTCCCTAAAAATGAATCAGTGGAGGGTTGCCGAGCCCATGCTGGCACCTCGATTTGGCCATCAGAGCATCTCCTACCTACAGTTCATCTTTGTTTTAGGTGGCATTACAGATGACACACAGCCCTCCAGTGGGGTGGAGAGATACAATACCATGTTCAACCAATGGGAGTCTATGGCTCCAATGCCAGAAACAGTTCAGCACCCTGCTGTAGCAGCATATAACCAGAGAATCTATGTATTTGGTGGTGAAGATGCCATGCAAAACCCAGTACGAATGATTCAGGTAAGGTCACTAATGATTTCAAAATTTCAATTATCTGAAATGAAATGTAAATGGTAGATCTTTTGAAAATTGGTTTCACGCAACACTTTATGTTCACATAGGTTTATCACATTGGAAGAAATCTCTGGTGTAAAATGGAGAACAGGATGGTGAAGAATGTTTGTGCCCCTGCTTCAGTTATTGATGGCAAAATCTACATTATTGGAGGTATGCTGGGTAAATTAATTAACTGTGCAAAAATAATGTTTAAAAAGGTCCAGATTTGTTTGTTTGCTTATTTGTACTCAATCTAGAAACCTTTCCTTTCACAGGCTATACAAGAAGAATGGTGGCATATGACATTAAAGCAAACAGATTTATTAAATGCAAGAATATGAAAGAGAGAAGGATGCATCATTCAGCCACCGTCATCAACAACAGACTGTATGTCACTGGGGGCCGATACATTAACAGCCACGATGATGTCCAGGATTCAGACAGCTTTGACTGCTATGACCCAGAGACAGATGCCTGGATATCAAAAGGCACTTTGCCATTTAAACTCTTTGACCATGGCTCTGTTCCAATGGTGTGTGTCTCACAGAAGCCTTTTCCCACATGAATGTGATTATAATGTTGTGGAAAACTCAACACTATGTACACAGATTGGTCATTGACTGAGAAAACTATGTCTTTAAGTAAGAAGCGTTCAATGACTAAGATTCATGCAGGAGTCTACATGATTTCCCCCTCCCCCCAACTATTGTGACTAGAGGTTGCAGTTAATGAGTAACATGACATACAACTGTTCTAACATAGGGAACTTGGTCATAAGATATTCTAGATGTGCAATCAAAGAGCAGCATCATTCAAGCATGTACCAACTCATTGTAACATGTAGCAATAACTATTCCTCAAAATTATAGCAAGACACCTTGGCAGTTATTCCATTTCTTTAAAATGTTCTGTAAATAAGTATGTACATGAGGTAATTAGTTTAACTACCCCTACATTCATGTCTAGCACTTTGTAGTGAGCGCTGGCATTATCCACACACCTTTATCCAAAAACATTCCTACAATTTCCTATTCGCTGATCCTTTTAATAAGTTTCCATCGTTCCTTAAAACAGTGTCTGCAGTTCTATGTGAATTTCCATACTTCATTTATTAAGTATCATTTTTCAATTCAGAAATGAAATATTTTCTGTAATTATTATACAAATTGTCCATATTTCATAGACATTTCCGTGTAATTTCTCTCTTTTTTGTTTAATATTGATTTTAAAATGTCCCAAAGCATACCCAAGGTTTTAGATGTTTGAAATAAAAGGTGTTTTGTGATTTATTTTGGAAATCTTGTGAGTTTCTGGATCTTATTTCAGTACATAAGCAACTATTAACAATATAGCAACTATTGCATTTAATAAATAATAAACTAAAGTTGCGTTAATAATAAACTAAATGTCTTCGTGCAGTTCAGAAAGTAAACAGTGAGCATTTGCTTCAGTAACAATTCTCTATGCTTTGTAAATCTTGGCCATGTTGCTCCACTATTATAATATTAACATGCCCAGACGTGAAGCAGTAAATGAAGCAGAGGTCAATGAACTAGCATTGATCTCTTCCATTGTTGCATGGGACGTTTCTAAAATAGATGACCCACATTTGTCAGGATACTCTGATCTGATTGTAATGGTGAATCTTTGTGGATATTCTATATTCGAGATACTGTTAATTCTCCACTTTGGACATTTAGCAAACATTTCTGAATGTGCACATGCATTTTACAAGAATTTACACTTCTTGGACCTATGGTATTCTATTCAGGCAGTCTGCTGGTCCATCCATCCATCTTCAACCGCTTACTCCTTTTCAGGGTCACGGGGAACCTGGAGCCTATCCCAGGGATGCATCGGGCACAATCCAGGGTACACCCAGGACAGGGTGCCAGTCCATCGCAGGGCACAATCACATACACACTACGGACACTTTAGACACTTTAGACACGGGGAGAACATGCAAACTCCACGCACACATGGCCCTGGCGGGACTCGAACCCCGGACCCTGGAGGTGTGAGGCGGACGTGCTAACCACTTAGCCACCGTGCGCCCTCCAGTCTGCTGGTTTACACAAATAATTAAGTAAATGTTGATGTGAAAAGGTTCTGTACAATAATACTACATGCTCATTTCTCATCCCGTTAAAGTTCTGTTTACACTACATTGATCCAAAGTGTATTTCCATGAATCCCAAATGTACCGTGCTAAAGGTTGTTCTAGAAAATGGGCAGTCAGAGTTCGGGGCCTATAGGTGTTTCCATGTTATTTTGGGAAACAAACAAGAGAGAACATTACACCCCAGGAATCATGTGGTTGAACCGGGTTGCAGGTGTGACAGTCCAGCAGATTGGAAAAATGATGAAAGAGATGAACAGGTGTGTGTGTGTGTGTTTGAGAAAGAGAGAGAGCTCTCATGTGTTTATCCTGTCTATGAGTGTGCTCACAGACACACGATCTACCCTTTAGTTTTACAACAACAACAAAAAAATTAATGTTCCTCTCTCCAGGCTCTATGTTTATTTCAAAATAAAATTGCAAAGTCAGTATAACAAAATAAAGTGTTAAGTTCTTTAAGAGTTAAACATTAATTAACACGACGCATAAATGATATTTGATATAATTCATAAAGTATGGCATCTTTGAGGAATGCACCGCATAAATGTTTAGGAAATCCCCTTGTAGGATTTGGGCTTGGGAGCAAAACATTCAGCATAGCTTGGGAAAAGTTATTTTAGACTAAGGACAAATGTCACATGCTGAATGGATCTTTCAATTGGAGTAAGTGCTTGATGGAATCCACTAGTCACATGGGATAAGCCAGAAACACAAACTAAATCAATTTTCCTACTACTTAGACTTAAATGATCTACATGAAATATGTCTATAGTGTTTACTTCACTCATGTTACTCAACATCTGTAATGATGGATCAGATCTCTGCGTAATTGATGACACATAGATTTTTATCCATGACCACATAGGTCATATCATGTGTTTCTGTTAGAGTACACTACTGATTAAAGAACTTATTGTTGTTGTTTTGTTTTGTTTTTGTTTTTTTAACCTATTTAATCATGATTTTGACCAGCTGCACAACACAATCCTGTTTGATCAATAACCTCTATGAGCTGATCAGTGTTTATCTGTTTAAAACAGAAGGATTGTTTCAGCAGATTTCATGGATTGCACTTCATACAAGAACTTTGATGACCTTAGCACTATGCTCCTTGATTGGTTGGAAATAGAAGAAAAAAAACAAAACATCACACACAAGCCAACCTTTCACCCCCATCCTTCAATGTATAACCTCTTTGACCCACTTCAAAATATTCCATTAAACTGACAACGCTCATTTTTATTCATGTTTAACATCTCCATCAATCAGTGATCCCAAGCAATACATGGTTGCGTAATAATGAGACTCCAATGAGCAATCATCTTAATGTTTATATGTTTAATTCAGGGCTTTTCGTTAACACTACTGTATATAACTGGACTTTTAAAGACAAATTCATTTGATAATAACTCTTCATGACATTGGCTCTGAAATTTCAGATGGATGCAAGGAGGAGCAGGTGATCCAGCGCACTGATCGTGTTTCCAGTGAGGTTGTGCAATATTGAACATGATGATAAACAAAGCCACGTGCTCAAGGACGCTTTCCAAAGGGGGCGTGGCGAAGACAACTTCCGGATTCTCAGCCAGACAATATAAAAACGCAGTTGCGCACTTTATTTAACAGACATATGAGAGTTTAACCGGTTGTGTCCCCCCCTGTTAAAGACGTTATTTTCTTGTTATTGCTTTATTCTCTTGTGCAGTAACATGCCGTTTCTGGGACAGGACTGGCGCTCTCCTGGTCAGAGCTGGGTTAAAACCGAGGATGGCTGGAAAAGAACGACAAAAGACGAAAACGAGACGAATAACAATGTTTCCAAGAGGTCAGTGTCTGACATTACTGCCTTTTAATGTTCATCTGCACTCATTTGACCGATTGTCTACTGTGATCACATGACCATGTTATCCCAGCCTAAGAAATAGTGGAGTGTTCCAGACTGGGATCATTTCCACGGACGCACTTTATTTGTAGTCCTGATCAGGTCTTTATTTGTAGTCCTGATCAGGTCTTTATTTGTAGTCCTGATCAGGTCTTTATTTGTAGTCCTGATCAGGTCTAATAGAATCGGTTTCGAAAGTGCGATGGTGTGTGTGTGTGTGTGTGTGTGTGTGTGTGTGTGTGTGTGAGAGAGAGAGAGAGAGAGAGAGAGGAAGGAAAAAAATAAATAAATAAGGGGGAAAAAAAAACCTACAACAACAACTGGACATCTGTTCAAGCTTGGTTTCACGTTACAGTTGTGCATTTGTGTTTGGACCACTGTTAATCATCCTACTATTAATACTCCTCTGCTTGGCCTGCTTACTGTTTACACAATCAACATATATTTATAGGACTTATTGCTTTTGTAACATAGACGGATCAATTTTTTTTTATTGCCATTAAGTAATACCCAACACCCATTCATCTCTACATATACTGTGTGTTTGTTTGTTTGTTTTTTTAATGCATTTACAGCATGTATTTGATCCAGATGTGATCTCTGATATGACTCCTTCTGATTTATGATTATCATTCTAGCCATGAAAGCAACCAAGAGGACTATAACAAAGAAAATCTGCTCCTTTCTATAAATTACGATGTGGCCTCAAAGAAGAGAAAGAAGGATTTGCTGAACAACAACAGCAAGGTTCCCTGTAAGTGATGATGGCTAATTATTATTTTTATTATTATTTATATAATAGTATAAAGTGTCAGTTTGTCCTGTAGCTTGTTGTGTAAATGTTTTTTTGTTTTTGTTTTTTTTTCCCTAGATTTCCACAAAGACAAGTGGATTTACGTGCACAAAGGGAGCACCAAAGAGGTAATGGAACAAAAACTTTTCTTCTTCTTTTTTTTTTTTTAAAGACATTAATTTAGCCAACTGTAGGCCTGTGATCTTATCATTCATTTTTATTTCCGGTTAACTTTGTTTCGTACAGCGTCATGGCTACTGTACTTTGGGAGAAGCTTTTAATCGCCTGGATTTCTGCAGTGCCATCAAGGAAACCAGACGATTTAATTATGTTGTGAGGGTAAGTTTTGTTTCTTTCTGGAAACACTTCAGTTGTTCTGTAAGAGAACACAACAGCATTAGCACAGGATCTTGTAAATGGTACACTTGTATAGCACTTTTATCCAAAGTGCTTTACACTGTGTCTCATTCACCCATTCTCACACACACACTCGCACACCAATGGTAGCAGAGCTGCCATGCAAGGTGCTAACTTGCCATCGGGAGCAACTTAGGGTTCAGTGTCTTGTCCAAGGACACTTCAGCATGTGGAGTCATGCAGGCTGGGAATGCACCAGAAGAACAGCTTTAGCTATTTTAAAGGTAATTGTGGGATCTGTGCATCCATAATAATAACGATAAATCACAGTAATGTCTCGAACACAGTAACGATTCATTTACATAACCGAATTTACATGGACCAGGAATCGAACCGCCAACCCTACGATTAGTGGACAACCCGCTCTACCAAGTGCGCCACAACGCCCATAAACATGACACACAGATTAATAAAAACAAGAAATGTAATGCATTCATTCAGATAAGATATAAAGTTGGGGGCAAAATACAATAGCAAAAGAATCTACATCTCTTAATGAGTTGGTATTGTAATAGAAATTGGAATGATTTATTGATCTAACTTGTTTCTGTAACAAGTAAATAAATCTGCAGAAGTAGAAAGCAATACAGGGCACTTTTTTTAATTAAGAGAATATGGTGTCATCCCAGTTTAGCACTTAAATGAAGACACTGAGCTCTAGCAGAGGATGGAGGTTAAGTCATGGTGTGTGGCTCTGTTTTTCGTCATCACTGCACTCTAGACTAGTGTACTTCTGGAAAAGTTCTGTCACGGTGATATGTACCCGAGTGTGTATCGAGCCTGAGCACTTGTTATCTTATAATTGTTTTTGGGCCTCATTCAAAACACTACCTATGCAAGAGGTACTGAAAAAGAAGGGGGGGATCCTGTTTTAAGATTAGTGGTAAACATAGACTAGTCAATTTATTTTGCTTAAAACGAAGGTCAAGAGTGTACCAGTGAAGATCAGGGTGAAAGTCAGTCAGTGCTCAGCTGTGCTTAAAAATGATGGCCACATGAAAGCTGAGTGGAAAGTCACCCCCTCCTTCCTTCTCCAGTAGAGCACCTTCTCAATATTTCAGCTTGCTAGTTTTCTGTGTTTTGTAAAAAAACACAATTACTTAATTATCAAAGGAGTAGTTTGAGGTTTGCATGAATTGCTATCATCATCATCATCATCATCATAAAAATAATAATAATAAAGAGAGAAATTCATAGAAAAATACTTTGCATACATTTATCCATTGCATAGAAAACACTAATCAAACCAACAGTGCATAATATTTCCTGGAGAAGTTGTTTCTGGCTTGGTAATGTGCTCAGGTTTGTCTCTTTGTGTGTCTGTGAGTTGAAGGTAGTCAAGTCAGCTAATGTTTTGCTGAGCTCGGTTACTGTGATTCAGTTCCAGTGTTCTTGGTAAAACTGGTTCATGAGAAAAGGGAGTAAACAATAACACAACACACCTTTTTTTTTTAATATTCACTTGACCGTATTCACCTGATCATCCTGTGACACTCGTCTGCGTACATATGTTTTTGTATTTCGGCTCTTTAACCGTGTTGTTCAAACACACCCTTATCCTAAACACCCAAAATAACTTGTGACTGAGATACTTGTCAAGGCACATTTTTTTTTTTTTTTTTTTTTTGTATTTAGGCTTTATGATGGTGGTTCAACACATTCTTGACCTCAATAGAAAATAACCTGTGACTCATTAGATCAGAAACGGAACAAGTGTATATTAATTTCAATTGATCAGTTATTGTGTACGAAGAGCCACATCACATGTAATAAAACTGGTTTGTACTGCTGGCTTGGACAGTGGAAGAGCAGGTGGCATGAAATGTGTATGGACATGCAGACTGGGTTAATTGTAATTGGAAGACTCTCTGTCCCAGTTCAAGAGGGTAGAAATGTCACATCCTGAAAGATACCATGTGAACACACTTCAAAGGGTTATCAAGGGGGGCATGGTGACATTCACATGATTTCAGGTCAGGTGAAGGGGGGGCAGCATTGCTCCATGGCACTGCAGTTATTGGATGGCCAGCATACTAATCTACTCAGCTCTGGCATTCGGACTCAATGGAAACAGAAATCATTGCCCTTTTGACTGACTAATGTGTGCTGGAAATGCCATCAAGCGTATTGTAGGGGAGGGTCCGCCAGTTTGAACCCACACACGCCACGTTCTGCCTCTTTGTCGGCCTAAAATAATACAGGGTTTCATTTTTATTTATGCACTTATGCCTATGACCTTTTTATAAACCTTGAATGTTCTCTTGAGCGCAAAACAGCACAGGGCTTACTGAGACATAAACCAGGGTATGAGGTACAGAGGGATGCTTGGCTGCTTCTCATATTAGGGTTTGTTGTTGCTTGAGCTTGGATGGAGAGAGAAGCATAATGTTGTGTATGTGATGTTGGAACAGAATGTCTCCAAGTCTGACTGCTGATATTTATGCCTTTTAGCTGCTTGAGCTGATTGCCAAGTCGCAGCTACCGTCTCTGAGTGGAGTGGCGCAGAAGAACTACATGAACATTCTGGAAAGAGTGGTGCAGAAAGGTGAGGACACGTGCGCGTACACACACACTTGCTCAGCAGCTCACCCATTTTCTTTTCTCCCTCTCGCTGTCTCCGAATACACACAAATACGATCCAAATCATTTTTTTTTGGCATTTGAATATTTGTAGCTCTGTTAATTTAAGGATTTAACTTCAAGCAACAAGCACATGTCGAACTGTAAAACCATGTATTTACAATGTTGGCGATTGATCAATTTACAACAGCATTTGGTCTCAATCTGTAGTATAGCTATAGGAAATTTCATAATTACCTGCAGTGGAAACAATAAAAAGGCTTTGAGAGCAAACGAGAACCTCACAAGTATTGTAAACCAAGTGGTCCCTCAGTTAAACAAAGGTGCATGTTAAGTACACTAACTTGTAGATCAAGCCCAAGTCATAGGATGATGATGATGATTTAGCTTTTTTGCATGGACTTGGGCTTGGTTATTTAATATAGCCGAACATAGAAACAAGCAGGTATGATATTGAAAGAAATTAAGGTGAAATAGGACTACTTCCCCTTTAAAACGGTATGGGGTTGTGTTTTCCTTTTTAAAAAAAAAAAAAGCTGCCAAGTTTTCTTTTTTTTTCTTCTTCTTATTCCTCTGTCGAGGTCTGTGTAAACGGTTGTAATCCTCTGAACTCTTCCTGTTCTTGCTCTGTTTTAGTTCTGGAAGATCAACAGAATGTGAGGCCCATCAAAGAGCTGCTGCAGACGCTATATGTGTCACTTTGCAGTCTGGTGCAGGACATGGGCAAGTCAGTGCTCGTGGGAAACATTAATATCTGGGTGTACCGCATGGAAAACATCCTGCAGTGGCAGCAGCAGCTGGACAACATTCAGATTAACAGGGTGAGTTTGCTTGATCATCAGGGCTAAAGGACAAAGTAGACTTTCAACTGAGCTCATAGATGCTCATAGACCTTAATTACTGAACCAGTTAGGCATGCCTGATTTAAATTGGCCCATAAAGCTGTTATTATTGGTCAGCCTTGATTTGGCCCCTAAATATGCCTCCTTTTTTAAAAATTACAAAGAAGCATATGAAAACGTGCTTCTAATTATAACAGAATTAACGCATTAGAGTTGTGAGATCATGTCAAGTCTATTTCTAAATGCGTCAGCGGGAGCAGCACTCAGCGTTGATGACACAGGATTACAAGTAGTGCAGATAAACAGTAGAAGACAAGATTAATGAGCATTGAGTTCACAATACAATTAAGCAGGACATTTGTTCTCTGTATTTGGATAAAACTTAAAAGCTGCTGCCCATCTGTGCATTGTGCTGCCTTTTACTGTAAATCAAGCCTTGAATCTCAATAAATCAAGCAGCAGAAAACCTGTGAAAAGCTCATACACGTGAAGCTGAGCAGTCTGACTGGGACTGCATAGATGAGAGATGAGCTTGACCTGTGTCCTTTTTGTATCCAAAGCCGACAAGCACCGGGATGACGCTCCTGGACTTACCCATCAATCTCCAGCTGAACATCATGCAGCGGCTCTCGGACGGGCGGGACCTGGTCAGTCTGGGGCAGGTGTGTCCTGACCTCTGTCTACTGACTGAGGACAGGCTGCTGTGGAAGAACCTCTGCCATTACCACTTCACAGACCGACAGGTAGAATATTATTTTAATGCCAAATATCAAATTATGTTGTAAGTCATACTTATGGATAGATGTGCCAGAGTTAAAGTCAAAAAAAGAATCGACTAGCATTTAAAATTTTATTTTTTTTAATTAATAGCAGTTTATCTGACCTTTATTTTAATGTTACTTACAGATTCGCAAGCGACTCATGATCTCCGATAAGGGACAACTCGAATGGAAAAAGATGTACTTTAAGCTGTGTCGTTGTTACCCTCGTAAGGAGCAGTACAGCGACACCCTGCAATTCTGCACACATTGCCACATCCTGTTCTGGAAGGTGAGATCGAAATACGTCTATACAGCATCTATAATGGTTTTCAGTTCCGAGTAGAGCTAAAAAGGCTTTACTACTACTCAGTGTTTGAATTTTGCTAACCCTGACCGCTGGGCTTTGATCTAACCTTCACACCAAGTGCTAAAAGCTTCCTTTCTGTTATTGTCCTCTACAGGATACAAACCATCCCTGCACAGCCAACAATCCAGAGAGCTGCAGCATTTCTGTTTCTCCACAAGGTTTCATCAACCTCTTTAAGTTCTAAAGGGACTTTTTTGTTGGTTTTCACTGTTTGTACATAGTGTATATAAAGTCAGAAGTGCAATAGATTCCCAGATGGCATGAGAAAAGCAAGTCAGTGTGAGGAATGATTTAGATTTTTATGAATCTGAAAAATATAAAGAGAAGAGAGAAATGTATGTAAAGGAGCTTCATTTATACATGTATTATGTTAGGCACAACTATGTTTACTCCAAAGATGAATGTGCGCTGCTTCGTGCAAGCAGATGGCATTACAGTTTGCCCTCATGCTGCAATAATTCTTTATATAAGTTGGGATATTTTTATACGATATTGCGTGGATGAACTTCTGTTGGATCTTTTTTTATTTTTGCATTTGCAAAAGCATGCTGGAGTTTTCAACAGAACGTGAAGGAAATGGTATTTCCATCATTACGGTGTGCAATACTCCTCTTCTATGGAACTTTTTTTTTTTTTTTTCCACTTTTATACGTATGATATTTTGTTTGTTTTTAAATGTATTTGCTGCAGTCAACACTTGACAATAGTATGACCTATTACAACACTGATGTATGGTGTAATTTACAGTGTCATAATTCACAGATGTCACGAATACAAATGTAGTAAGGACACATTCACATGTTGCCTTTTTTGCATCCCAACAGAAGAAATATTACTGAGCTATGCATTAATGTTTGTAGCATATTTGAATGTTTACTACCACCTGCATGGTATGAATGATACCAAAGAGCTGCTTATTTATTTGATTCTGTTGTACATTATGTTATTCTGACCAGGAATATAGAGGCCCTCTCTTTTCTTCTTTGGGTTTTTTTTTTAAATGTAATATCCCACTTGTTCAGTTATGCAAACACTGATATTCTTGAAGAGCAAGCCAGAATACATCCTGCTCCCATTGGGTGAAAAATAAACCATGGTCTTTTATTTCTGTGTAGCATGTTTTACTGCCATCTGGTGGGATCTCATATATTCCATTCACATAAATAGTATAAAAGTGATGGTAAATAAATAAAGGTACAGGGTATGTTTAAAAACTATTTCTCATCTATTCTCCCACCCCTAATCTTTTTACAGAGTAATCAGACTTTTTAATAGGGTACAATTTTATTTAAACTGATCCAAGTAAAATTACAAGATTAAATTTCCATGCTGGTTCATATCAAAATAAATAAAATGCCTTTAACAACTTTCTAAACAGCAGCATTATGTACAATACTAATGCAAAAGAGCTACATGCAGTATTAAACAAAAGACTGAAATTGTTTGCATTGTAATCAAATATTGTAAGGGTTTTTTTTTTCTTTTTCTCCTTCCCCTTATTCAGGACTTCATGGGAGAATTTGTCAGTCATAAAAAGCTCAGCCAATATTAAATCCTTGTTTATGAACAAGGATTTGCCCTGTAAAGCCATTCGTTAGCCTATGTATAAGGTTTGTAAAATTCAGCCTGTTACTCCTTCAGGGCAAATGAAGTACGAACACTTGTCTCTAAACGCAGTTGTCATAGTATTAACACAATACAGTACATGATGAAAAGGCTTGATGGAGATGAAGGATATGAAGTAGTTGAACTGGCCTTCGTGCTTATATGCCAGCAGGCTTACATTTACACTCATGTTTCTTTATTTTGATAGCTGCTTTCATACACATGAGGAAGAAGCCAGTCTCAAGAACGCAATAAAACTCACCCTTTATCACTAGTATAGAATTTAAAAACTAAAAAAAGTATAGAATTTAAAAACTAAAAAAAGGACACTTGTATGGTAAATGTGTGAAAAACTCTTCAGAAGAAAAGTCACACTGTAGTACAGTGGTCACCAACCTTCTTCCTTGAGATCTACCTTTTCATCTCCAACCAAAATCTAAACACACCTGTTTTAGTTGATCAAGAACTTCTTAAAGCAATGATTAAGCTCGTCAGGTGGTCAGAGTTCTGCTTGGAGCTAAGGCCTCCAGGAACAGAGTTTGTGTCCATTGCCTTAGTACAACTTGGACACGTAATACAGTAAATGTTTAGAATCCAATGATAAAAATGATTGGTACAATTAGTATAGTTTTGGTACAAGGTACAATTTACTGTTCTCATTAACACCAGAATTCGAAAATATCAGCAAACTGGAGTGAACGTACAGAAAAAAAAATCATAGTACCTTTGAACCAATGTTGTAAGGGGTTAAATTGTGTATAACAAAACTTTCAGAAACATCACGCATCATGAAAAAACTATTTACAAAGACAGACACTTTACTGTTAGAAGCAAGACCTTAAAATACACTATATGACCAAAAGTATGTGGACACCTGACCATTGCACTCGTATGTGGTTTTTCCACAAACTGTTGCTACAAAGTTGGAAGCACATAATTGTCTGGAATATCTTTATATGCTTTAGCATTACAATTTCCCGTTACTGGAACTAAGAGGTGCATACATTCTCCAGCATGACAATCCCCCTGTTCACAAAGCAAACTCCATGAAGACATGCTTTGCCAGGGTTAGAGTAGAAGAACTCGAGTGGCCTGCACAGAACCATGACCTCAATCCCACTGAACACCTTTGAGATGAATTACAAAGCAGGCTGAACCCCAAGCCTCCTCGCCTTACATCTCTAATGCGCTTGTGGCTGAATGAACAAATCCTCACAGGACATATGGGTCATGTGTCCACAAACTTTTATCCATATAGTGTAGTTCAAGCAAGAGCCCTTAATAAAGATTGTGCAGTAAATAATATCAAGGCTCTATGAAGTTTGCACAAAATGTGCACATTTTAATTTGCTCAATTGTTGGAGGAGGATAAAACAAAAGCATGATTCCGCTGTCCCAAATCTTTGGTGGTGTAAATAGTGTGATATGCAAAGTAAAAGTCCTTTTCGACAGCTCAAGCATATTTAGAGGGATTCCTCTGTATGCTGTACTTGCGTCCTAATATGGACACAGCGAAGATCTAGATAAGCGGATTGCTTTGATAAACAATTTGGCAACTAAAAATGAAATTGAAATATTTGTAGCTATTTATATAGTGTGATATACTGGGGGGGGGGGGACTGTGTTCTCTTTAATTGGAGTCCTATGTGATTTATTTTACATAATTGCACATGATATTTCAGTTCGTAGCACAACTGTAAACAGCCTTGGCACATCCCTGCTCAAATAAAACAACAGCGAATTAATAAACAAAAACATACATGCATCTTTTCATTATATATATATGCTGCCATTAGGTTTTATCATCACACTGCATCTACCATAGCAATTAACAATAAACAACAAGAAATACAATCTACACCAGGACACATATCTATACAGATTCACTTTTACGTCCCATCAGTGCACTGAGAAAAGAGTGTTTAGCAAAAAGTTTCAAGCACACAATTTTTTTAGCACCAAATATGAGCCATCGCATGGTCAACAGAGACTTGCGCTGTTCCTTCGGTTTGCTACTAGGCCTGTCACAATTATAACATTTTGGCTGAGAATTCACTGGCATACAAATGATTGCAGTAAACAATTTAAAGGTCTTCCCTGTTGACTTTCTGCCAGTTGTATCATGAACAATATATCAGTTGTATAATATATATATATATATATACACACACACACACACACACAAACACTGTACACAGCTATTTACTGACACTGAAAACACCAGAATTTCTGTGTAAAAAGCACAGAAAAGACATGTCAGTAAATAAAAACTAAAATCTGTTAAACCCTAATGCTGAAATACTGACCTTCTAGGACTGAGCAGCATCACAGTTACAGAATAATAGTCACAAATAGTTAATCGGCCAACGCCTTTGATCAAGAAATATAATCAAAATATGTCAGAATATCATCTTCATTATAACCATAAACTAATAGAAAAGGAACATCAATTCATAAAGTGTAGAACCTAACGGTTAAATCGGCTCAATCCCTTCAGCTTGAATAACTGTGACAGGCCTACAATCAACCAACAATATGTTTCATTTATACAAATGATTACACTGTTGGCTGAGGTTTTATTTTTCTTGCAATTTTCCGTAAAGCAAAATAAAATAAATTATTTCTGTAAAAAAAAAAAAAAAAAAAAAAACAACTGAAAAGATCAATGAACATATAAAACCTAAGATTTCTGGATTTGGCTAATTTAAACAGCGTTACTCTGAGCAGATGGACTACAAGGAGACATTATCTTTTCATGGCACAAAAATGGTTGCTGAAAACGCCACGTTTTATATCATTAAAAAAATAAACAAATAAATAACGACATGTTGAACTGGTAATTGTGCATTGGCACTCGTGCTGGGATGATTTAATACATCATATATCATTCAAGTGTGAGGGAAAACAGTGACAATGAATCTGACCAGTATAACATTATCCTATACCAACACAAACAGTTGTATGTTTAAAAAAAAAAACAAACCCTAAAACCAATTTTAGCTTTAAGTTTCTTTCTTCACCAAAAAATAAATATAACACCTTACATCGGAACCCACATTAGAAAAAGAAAAAAAAAAAAAAAAAAGACAGAAAAAGGAACAAAAACAATGTGTAAACATTTTGGGTGAACTGAATTATTAAGTTAGCAATATTAACAATCAATAAATATTTTTAAACAAAAACAAAATACATTAAAAAAATTTACGCACACTAAGAACACCGTTAACAGGCTTCCCATAACAGAGACAACACTTAATTTACCCGATAACCTTAACAGATGTCCAAAGATTCTTAAAAGGAGGTAGTGAGAGCATTTGAAGTGCATCATATTTAAATATAATATTCCGTAATTCAGCAGTGACTTCAACTAGAATATATTCCCGTTAAAAGTGCAGTTTTATGCGGATTAGGAGATTTTCGCCGAGGTGCTTCAAACGTTCACTCTTTAAAAGAAGCACACACTTACTGTACAACACACAGAGGTACAAACTCAGACGAGTCGCTTGTGATTCCAGCGCTGGTGCTGTCCATCTCACACACACTCACACACTTGGCCCTGGAATTTCACAGCAGATACAGAGACAGACTGTAAAACTATGAGCCTTGGAATACCATGTCAAGAGATTATATAAAGTACATACAATCAATTTAATAATGCTTAGAACTTATGAATAGGTCACATCCACAAGGTAGATTTTTGTGCTGTGATCAACAATATAGCCAAATGTTTGTGGAAACCTGACCATCACACCCATATGTGGTTCTTCATCAAACTGTTGCCACAAAGTTGAACGCAAACAATCGCATAGAATGTCTTAGTTTGCTGTAGTTTTACAGATTTACTTCACTGGAACTAAGAGGTGCAAACATGTTCCAGCATGACAATTCCCCTCCACATAACATGAGCTCCGTGAAGACATGGTTTGGCAAGGTTGGAGTAGAAGAGATTGAGTGACCTGCACAGAACCCTGACCTCAACCCCACTCAACACCTTTGATGTGAATTAGAAAGCAGGCTGCACCTCAGGCCTTCTCACTGTACATTAACACTGTACATTAGGGCGGCTGTGGCTCAGTCGGTAGAGCGGGTTGTCCACTAATCCACTAATCGTAGGGTTGGTGGTTCGAATCCCGGCCCGGCTGATCCCATGCCGAAGTGTCCTTGGGCAAGACACTGAACCCTAAGTTGCCCCCAATGGCAAGCTAGCACCTTGCAT
>JAFFST010055516.1:47609-60595 GCA_022414735.1 Noturus placidus
CCGCTACCTCTGATGTTATACTTGATTTTTTCCAGCTTCAAAAAGAACATTAGATCTTTAATCCAGACTGATATAGAGGGGGGTTGTGGAGAGGTCCAAGACAACAATATTCTGCACCGAGCAAGCAACAATGCAAAGGCCACAACACTAGTTTGTTTATGGTTCAGAGGCTGACACTGAGATAAAACACCAACGATGGCAATTAGAGGACAGACCTCCAAATTGATTCTAAGAATGTCGGACATAGTCTTAATTTAGACTATCATGCGATTTAGATAGAAAGAAAAACTCGGACGCCTTATGTGCAGTCTGACTAAGAACGTGTAAGGAGTAGAACAAACCACGTGGTTTAAAAACAAGGATGAGCTCATGCTGGGAAATTCTCCCTGGGAAATTACATGCAGCGGCGCGCATGCGCACTGGGTTACATGTGGCGCATCGCGCTGTTGGTTTCATTTGGAGATCAACGTGTGCTGATGTGGTGAAGAAGAAGAGGTCAGTGCTCGTGGCTTCTCTTTGATGGACATCGTCGCATCGAACAGCAGCATGACAGTGATCTCACCAGGTAGGTTTTTAACGTACAGATGGCAAAATGGGCTAACTTTATACAACGCTGTATTTTATATGTATTTTATGTATTTTTTGCATTTAAAAACAAGGAAGTGAGTTTAGGCTGAAGTTGTTATACACGGAGATAAAAGAATGTGACACCTCTCTCTCTCTCTCTCTCTCTCACTCTCTCTCTCTCACTCACTCTCTCACTCACTCACTCACTCTCTCTCTCACTCACTCTCACTCTCTCACTCTCACTCTCTCTCTCTCTCTCACTCTCTTTCACTCTCTCTCTCTCACTCTCTCTCTCTCTCACTCTCTCTCACTCTCTCTCACTCTCTCTCACTCTCTCTCTCACTCTCTCTCTCACTCTCTCTCTCACTCTCACTCTCTCTCTCTCACTCTCTCTCCCTCTTTCTCTTTTCATTGTATGTATGTTGAGTGATTCAAACATTTTTTTTAGAACTTAAATGATGTTAATTATGTTAATGGAAGTTCCTTACGAGAGTGGGGAAACAATAGATGACATTAGTTGCAGTTACTAGTTACCAGTATTACTAGGTTTGTTTGGACCAGTGTAATGAGACTGTTTCTGATTGGCTGTTATGGACCAGTGGCTTACTATGATAGGGGAGTTACCTCAGTTCTGTAAGTGTTTGTTTGTATGTTGGTGGTTTTGTCAGAGATGTTGATTGTAGCTGCTGTTAATATAAACAGTTTATATCAATCGAATCACAAGAATCTTAGCTTTCCAAAGATATATCGCATGCATACCTATGTACAGTTAGAAACTGTGTACATGGCATAGTTTCGCAGTAAACAACGTGGCATTTTATTGACCTCAGTAACTGTAATCCAATTATATACATTTATAATGTAATGTGTTACATTACTGTGTTAGTTCCTACTCAGCGTGGCGCAAGGTCCCTTTCCAGAACCTTCACACTAACTGTTCCTCAGTGGTGGAATGAACTTTCAATCGCAATCCGGACAGCAGAATCTCATTATCTTCAAAAAAAAAAACAGCTAAAGATCCACCTTTTCTGGGAACACCTAACCAACTCATAAAAAAAAAAATTGCACTTACACCTCTACTCTGCACTTCTTCTAGAACTCAATTAATGGATCTTGTATAGTATCACTACTTGTATTGTTCTCTGCTCGATATATCGCTTTGCTTGTATCTTTCTCAATTGTAAGTCGCTTTGGATAAAAGCGTCTGCTAAATGAATAAATGTAAATAAATGTAATGTATCAGAAAAAGTCATTAGTTATACCCAACTCTGCTAGTTGCATGGCTACGTTAAGGGACTAATGGGGAGTGTTGTTGGAGTCAACGCATTAGGCTGGACAGAACGAAAATAAGACCTGGCAGTCCTGAGCTATGCCTGATGTTGGACTGGTAACGGATTGTATTTTCCATATATTTATATTTGATTCACGAGCATATTTTAGGTATAATGATACACATGAAAATGAGCATGCACAGCAATGCAGGACACATTTAAGCGTAAGTTTGGTATAATGTAAATTGTAAATGGTGCACTTATATAGCGCTTTTATCCAAAGCGCTTTACACTGTGTCTCATTCATCCGTTCATGGTAGCAGAGCTGCCATGCAAGGCGCTAACTTGCCATCGGGGGCGACTTGGGGTTCAGTGTCTTGCCCAAGGACACTTCGGCATGTGGAGTCATGCGGGCTGGGAATGCACCAGAAGAACAGGTTTAGCTATTTGAAGGTAATTGTGGGATCTGTGCATCCATAATAATAACGATAAATCACAGTAATGTCTCGAACACAGTAACGATTAATTTACATAACCGAATCAACAATAACATGACTATCACAAAGAATGACATAAAAACACAGCGTAAGTTTCTTTAATGATTATCTAAAACATACTTTTACAACAGCTTAACATTTATCAAGGAACACTGACATTTGCGCATTTGCATGGCGCTTCTATCAAACACCTCGTACATTTGATACAAGATGCACAGAGCTGTTGATGTATTAAACGGATAGTTCATCCAAAAATGACAATTCTGTCATCATTTATTCACCTCATGTCGCTCCAAACCCATAAGACTTTCGTTCATCTTCGGGACACAAACGAAGACATTTTTAACGAAACCTGGGAGATTTCTGTCGCTCCGTTTACATTTCCAAGTAACCAAAACTTTCAGGCACCCAAAAGTTCACAAAGGCATCGTAAACGTAATCCATGTTGCAGTGGTTTAATCCCAGTTTTATGAAGTGAAACGAATGGTTTCTTTATGCAAAAACACCCCCTAAAATTAGCCAAGTCTTTATTCACAAAATATCTTCACTTTCGCATAGATCTCCGCCACGCGCTCATGAGAGAACCGTGACGCACGTGTGTTGTGTTGATATGAGAGCGGACAGAAAAATGCATGTCCTCTATGATGAAATCTGCAGAGATCTTTGTTACAAAGATTGATTCAGTGTGTAGACACGCTGTGTCCCTGTTCTTCTGCTGTAAACAGTGCCGTGTTTTTGGGTCCCATTGTATCGCGAGAACAACTGCTTAAGGTTTAGCTAAGGAAACTGGGATTTGAACTCAACGACCATCCAGTCATCAGCCTTAAGCACTATTTGATGATAAACATGGCCTCAGACTAACCATAGTTACTCACAAACATACCTGACAAAATCTGTCAGCAGTTTGTAATTAAAAGTCTACCTATTCCAAATACCAGCGAACATTAAGTAAGAATTTTGCTTGTGTTAAAGATAAGACACTATGAACCGTGCCTTATTTCCAGCATAATGTCTTCTTGAAAAGTGATTCATCATTCTCTTTTTTTTTGAGGTAATTTTTTTGAGCCGATTGACTTCCAAATGATCACTGACCCAGTAATGCATGTGTTGTGTTCCCGCCTTTGGTATTTAAGTTTTAAACAAAATTCCTGTTTTTAATCTTCCTGAACAGATAAGGTACTTAAGCGTGAGCTGTGCACGCTGAGCAAGCGCATGCCCTCCTGCATGGTGCAGCAGATTTCGGATTGCCTACGCCGCTCATGTGCACTCACGGACTATGAAGTGCAGGTGATTCGTGCCGCTGCCACAGACATGCAACAAGCCACGTGTCTCCTGCAAACGCTCCTGCACAAGGGCCGCACACCGTGTCTGCTCTTCTTCCGGTGCCTGTATGCGTGCAGCCCCTCGCTCTTCCACACAGTCACCAGAGGCTTGGGTAGGTGTGAGCACAAACAAAAATGTGTGAGAGATATACTGTATGTAAACATATGTAGAGTGTCTCTAATCAGTTCGTCTGTCCTGCAGTGAAAGTTACCGATGAGGATCACCATCACGTTGAGAAGTCTTCCTTTACAGGTATGCACTGGTGGTTTTTGTTTTAGTGCAAGAGCTGCTCATTATTCTTTGAAAAGCACTTACTGTGTCGATAAATATAACTAAGAAAGTGCTTCAGCAGATGTGCAATCAGGCTTCTTAAGCCATAGGAGAGGACTCGAGTGGATACTGACTGGCATTGCTTGTGCTCTAGGTGAATGCATGCAGGTCTATTGTGAAAGCACGAGCAGTCTCATCTACTTCTGCTTTCCTTCCTGCGCAAATATGTGTGAAGAGAGATATGCAGTGAAAAATGCTTGCTCATGCACTTGCTTTGCTTCTGCACAAAACTGTGTGCATACTCTAGGTATACACACACTGTGCTGTTGTTATGATTTATACAATATTGATTTATATTTTATATATATATACACATATGATTTATATAATATCCCTAATTTCTCCATCTGGGGATTAATAAAGTATTTGTCTTATCTTATTCAGAAATTCCACTCTAAAGAAAGAAAAAGAGATGTATGCATGTCAGAGGCAGGAGATTGTGGTTGACACGTGTGGTGTAGGAGGCCGCAGTGTGTGTTTGTGTGGATTGTTTTTATTTTAAGGCTGGAAATGTATGTTCAGTTATAGACCGTGAAGATAAATTTACAGCCAAATTAATGATTTTTGTCTCGTTATCTGTTCTATAAAGACAACACAAGCCACGCCTCCTTGCATGTGATGGAATTACGCGTACAGTAATGTGCACGGAAATGGATATTTTCAACAGTTTCAGGCGCACGTGAACAGTTAAATTTGCGATGTGTAGAGAGGGGGGAATAAAAAGTTTTTTTAGTTTAATCCTAAAATCAGGTGATCAGTCAGACAGAAACATATCCAGATACATATGGAATTGAGTTTTAGCATGAGCTTTCTGGGCCTGATGGTGTTAAAGAATGAGTTCTTCAGGCTCGTCGGGGTCTTTGAGAGGGTTTCTTATTTCTAGTTCCCTGCACATCTCTGGTGAACTGGTAGACAAATTCAGTTTGGCCAGGGTTTTGGTTACATAACAGTTTAGGTCAGCAAAGTACACATAAAAGTTGTTCTGGAAGTGTGTCTTCAATATGAAGGACATTTGGGATGGGGTTATTTTTATTTATTTACTTACTTATTTTAGCTTCATGTGTCATTGGATTGTTGTGGTTTGGTCTTAATCAATTGTTCTTCATGCAAACCAGATTCTCACTTCCATTCATCCATGCTCATATGTGTAGGGGTATAACCCCCGTGTCCAGGTGAAATTCCCCCATTGGCCCTTCTCTATCACGGCCCCTTAATAATCTCCATCTCTGAATTGGTTACATCTCTCTCTCCGCTCCACTAATAGCTGGTGTGTGGTAGGCGTTCTGGCGCACTATGGCTTCTGTCACATCATCCAGGTGGATCCTACATACTAGTGGTGGTTGAGGAGACCCCCCCCCCCCCAAAAAAAAAAAAAAAAAATTTACTATGTAAGGTGCTTTGTGTGTCTAGAAAAGCACTGTAAATGTAACTGTAACTAAAAGAATACATTTTTTTATTTCAACCGATGACCAGAATATCATGATTTCAAAGCCTTTATTGTGTGTTTTGTCCCCACATCAACAGAGGCACCTGGAACTGTTCCCTCATGTGTCATAACCATTAAGAATTCCTCGTTGTCCAACTGCATCATTGGAAACAACAACAGCTTGTGCTGTCTACTCTCTCAGACTGACATCATTGATGGTAAGAGCATCACAAAAGAGTAGCAGGAAATGACTTGACAGCATAGTATTTACCATTATGGTGTCCTAACCTGCAGTAAGAGTGACATACAGTATAAGATGTTATAAGCAATAAACTTTAACACTACTCAATACTCAAACATTAGAGAGTGCACTCAATGCAGTTTAATATTTTACATTTTTATGCATTTGTCACCATGTGCTGCTTCTTTTTTCTTTTTTTTCAATAGACGCAGTAGCATATACACAGAAGAGTCAGCAGAGAGAAACACCAGACTCCTCAGCGGCTCCTATTGTTCAGGTGGAGTGCTCCAACATAGAGGACGTCATCATAGGGGACAACAACTACATGAACATTGAGAACAGTCTGGACTCAGAAGATCAGGAAGAAACGGATAGTGCGCTGGAGGATTTTGGGGGATAGAGAGGTTGAGATAATAAAGATGGAGACCACAGACTGTATAGAACATGCGTTATGTTCCTTGATGTCATCGTAAAAAAATGTTGTCATGTGCAAAGAAACTGGTGATGTTTTACACAAGCACTCAGTTTAAACCAGTCACAGGTAAGAAGGTATAGACGTGTGTGATCTAATCCATAGCAGTGTGCATAGCAGTGTAAATGCTGCTGTTTCATTTCAGTACCTCAGTATTGATTTGGGGGGGGTTGTTACAAAGCGACTGTTATCTTTTCATAAGCTATGTCTTATTGCTTTTGTGCATGTTTTATACTTCACCCATGATGAACAGTTTTATTTTTATATATGATTGTTATTTATTAAGGCTTGAGAACCTGGTTTAAGTTTTAGTCAAAAAATATATTAAAAATATTAACGAAACTGTATTTTGTCAGTTCATGAGGCTTAACCAGGGGGACGTGTTTTTATTATTTATATTTTTTACACCATTATCCAAATTATTATATTTATTTTGGAGTTCCTAGAGTTAAAAGCATGTTCAGCTGGCAACCTGAATTGAATTAGTTTAATCCAGACCTCGATAACTCAAAAACAAGTACGTCTGTTGGAAACTAATGTGTTCTGTTGGTGGAAATTTCAGGAATAAAAAGCTCTATGGATCCAATCAATAGCCAACAATATTATTGTATGTGTCTGTAGTGTATTACTGGGTGTGTGAGTGTGTATGTGATTGTGCCCTGCGATGGACTGGCACCCTGTCCAGGGTGTACCCTGCCTTGTGCCCGATGCTTCCTAGGATAGGCTCCAGGTTCCCCGTGACCCTGAAAAAGGAGTAAGCGGTTGAGGGGGGATGGATGGTTGGATTGATGTTACAGAGTTACGGGGGGTAGTGGTGAGGGTCTCTGGTTCCATCCTGAGCTGTAGATGAATGACAGTAGATGAATGACTGAAAACATTTAACCAATAAGTCTAATGATGTTATGTTTAAATAATGAGCCTAATATTTGAATAGTTGGATAATCTTGTGTTAATCTTTAGGGAAATTTCCATCCATCCATTTTCTGTACTGCTTATCCTACACGGGGTTGCAGCGAGCTTGGAGTGTATCCCAAGGGTACGAAGTGGGTGACACCTTGGACAGGGTGCCAACCCATCGCAGGGCACAATCACACACACACACACACACACACACCCACACACACACACAGAGACACTACAGACAAATTGGACATGCCAATCAGCCTTCAACGCATGTCTTTGGACTGTGGAAGGAAACCAGAGTACCCGGAGTACACGTAGTGAATATGCAAACTCCACGCACACAATTAATGCAGATGCAGGAACCGAACCCATAACTTTTCAGGGAAACTTCTTTTACATTAATTTCATGGTGGCTGTTTGAGAACCCCTCATCTATAATTCGTCATCAATCGGGGCGGGGACTCACGAGCTTTCAGGCGGAGCACAAATAATCACGTGACCCGTACAAACGTTTATTCTTAATCTATCCATCCATCTTCAACCGCTTACTCCTTTTCACGGTCACGGGGAACCTGGAGCCTATCCCAGGAGGCATCGGGCACAAGGCGGGGTACACCCTGGACAGGGTGCCAGTCCATCGCAGGGCACAATCACATACACTCTCACACACACACACACACATTCATACACTACTGACACTTTAGACACGCCAATCAGCCTACCATGCATGTCTTTGGACTGGGGAGGAAACCGGAGTACCCGGATGAATGTACTAAATATATGTACAAGAAATAGCAACAATTATGTGTCGTATGTCCATACAGCCACACACAAAATAATAATATGTTAAATTCCCCTATAAAACATGAACTTTCTTTCAGATTAGCGGCCAAATTCTGATTTGTATCTCAAACGGTTTCCTTTCCGCCATGTAGTGCACTTATACAGGGACTAGGGAACAAGTTGGCATTGAAAAACTAACATCCGGTGTCCACTTCCGGTACAGCTACGCGCGTAGGTTTAATGTAGTTGTAACATAAATACGAGTACATATTTTACACCAATCCCTCATGTTTATTTTTAATGTACACAAGAAACTCTTTCCGCAACGAACGAAATGATTTGAAAGGGTTTTAAAGCTGTTTTAATGTAACAGGAGAATTCCTAACATTAATCTGTTCTGTTCTGTTGTTAGCAACAGGTTGCTAACGTAGCTGTGATGACCGAGCGTAGCTGTAATCATGCACACTGTACAGATCTCTAATAAAGAAGACGGGAAATTATGGCACCGCAAACCAGTGCCATCAAATAAGGGGTAAGTTTAAGGCTTAGAGCTGACTTCCAAATCCCTGGTGGGTGTTTTGTTGTGGTCACGACACCTGGATTTGAAATAAAGAAGGCATAGTTGTATTGTCTGGGTTCCTTGATGCTCCAATACAGCACATATAACATAATGTTGATATTCATATCAATATTATTCTTCCTCTTCTACTTTTCACCTAATAAACACCTTTAGACAGAGAGTAAGTTATCTTCTGCACCCATTGTACACTCTGCTACTTCCTTTCCATCTACACTTGATTCCTGTTTTCAATTCAGATTTTTTTTTTTTAATACAGCACTTTTAACCATAGATATTGTTACAGAGCCGCTTTAGTGAAATCCGGATGTAGATTTAAGTTCCTGCTGGCCAAGTCTCTGAGATGACATGAGCTAGAAACCAAACTGAAAAGGAAACCCGTCTTCTTTTGGATGCGCCTCAATAATGGGATTGTTAATCATGATGCCTTTACAACTGTACATGAGCATCTCAAAAAATGTGAATATTGTGGAAAAGTTCATATTTTTCCCTGTACTTTAATTCCAAAAGTGGAACTTTCATACACTCTAGATTCATTACACATAACGTGAAATATTTCAGTTTGCACGTTCGCCTCACACCTCCAGGGTCGGGGGTTTGATGGCCATGTGTGTGCGGAGTATGCATGTTCTCCCCGTGCTGCGGGGGTTTCGTCCGGGTACTTCGGTTTCCTCCCACAGTCCAAAGACATGCATGGTAGGCTGATTGGCGTGTCTAAAGTGTCCGTAGTGTATGAATGTGTATGTGATTGTGCCCTGCGATGGATTGGCACCCTGTCCAGGGTGTACACCACCTCATGCCCGATGCTTCCTGGGATAGGTTCCAGTTTCCCCTGTGACCCTGGAAAGCATAAAGCAGTATAGAAGATGGATGAAATATTTCAAGCCTTTATTTGTTTTAATATTGATGATTATGGCTTTATAACTGTACACGTGAATCTCACACCAGGTGTGTTCACAGTTCAAGGTGTTGTGTTGGTCTGCAAGTTAAAAGTGTGTGCTAAACCTGCCAGTAATGCTGCTCAGACACACACTAATTCCTGTTATAGTGCGCCATTTCTTCTTTTCTGACTGAATGGCTGTTCTTATTTGTCCTAAAGGTGCATTAGGTAGGATTGGGTCTCTAATAGTTAACTAGATGGGTTTGACATTTGAATAAAAATTTTTTTTTACTGCTTGAACCCACCTATGTTCACGAAGCTCCGCCCCCAGGATCTGCAGTGTTCTGTAAAGTGTTTATAAAATGATTGACACTAGGAAAATGATATATGTTTAAAATAATGTTCTACGTAGCTTCCGGGTTATGTATACAAGTGAGAAATAATAAGTATTTTTACACTATTATACCATTAATTTATGTTTTTTTTTGGAAGGTTTTCTTAAAATGTGTCTGTGCAATTGAAATAAAAAGCTGTTTAAACTTGACGATGTACTCTGTATGAATTTGCAGTAAGTAATGGCAATTAATAGATATTATCATTTGAGATACGCATTAGCTGCCTTCATTGCATTCCAATGCCTTTATTCCAAATCTTAATGATTTTAATACCTGGCATGTCTTCTTTGAACTTTACGACTGGCACAATTGGACAGTCAATACACTGCTGCAGTGTCGGATCTGAACACTTCTGGAAACAAAAAAAAAACCTACAAAACAGCTAAAACTGCTTTTTACTGTCGTTCCCACCACCAGGATCCTGCTGATGATCATTCGCAGCGCAGCTGGCTACCAAAGTAAGACAGTTCGTTTCCTCCAGGTGGCATTCGAAACTACTGGAGAGGCATTTCTTGCCGGTGATCACCATGGGAATATCTACGTGTTTGATATTAGCAGAAATAGGTATGTAATATTTAAACAAACAAAAATAAATAAATAAATAAATAAACACTATTTGTCACTTTTGAGGAACCCATCTCGGACTGACTGTCATGTAACAGATTTAAGCTGGTGCAGAAAACTGGACAAGCATGCACAGCCCTGGCTTTCAGTCTGCGCAGAACGACAGAGTTTCTGGTTGCCCTTTCTGATTATTCCATCAAGTGCTACGACAAAGGTATATTCACACCGCTTTCAAACCACAGGTTACAACACTCTCTTCACCTCTTTAGATATTATTGTGGCTGTAAATCAGCTCCTTGTTACTTTTAATTTCATTTATTTATTCTTGTTAACATTATGTAAGGAATAAAACTAGAGCTGAAACCACTAATCGCTAAAATCAATAATAATCGATTATGAAAATCCTTGTCAGCGAATCTCATTATCGATTAGTTGGTCTGCACGCGGCATATTTACTCATTACTTCTGTTCCGAAAAAATGCTTCGGAGGGAAATACTAAAGTTGGGTCCCAAATGACTTACTATACACTTACATTATGTACCATGTACTCTAGCATCTAGTGCAGGGGTTCCCAAACTTTTCCAGGCAAGGCCCCCCAAATGGCATTAACATTTGACTGAGGCCCCCCTTTTGCAAGATGTCTTTAAAACACATTAAAAATACAGACTTCTGAATATATCCCCCTTTTTATTAATAATTACATCTTACATATTTACATTACATTACATTAGGAATTGATTGTGTGTGTGGGTGTGTGTGTGTGTGTGTCTCGTTGTCTGAGAGTGAGAATTAATTTTTCACACAAAATTAATTTCACACAAAATTGTTGAGGCCCCCCTGCTGGCCCCCAAGGGGACCGCGGCCCCTACTTTGAAAACCACTGATCTACTGCAGCGTTTCCGCGGACCCCTAGTGGTCGGTGGTGCAATTGCAGGGGGTCGGTAGGAAAGTTTTAAAGATGTTTATATAATATTATATATTTTTTTGTTAAATGCATCAAAATATATTCAAATGAAATGCATGAAAATTAATCAATTTTGTTATTCGAGTGCATTCACAAATATCACGTTAGCTGAGCTGACGATTGCTCATTGATGGATTTATTTTAAATGTATTTACAAATGAAATGACAATTTTCAAAGATCGGAGTGGTAGACAAGTTCAAGTGTCGCATTGATGGATAAACAAAAGATAATTCAGATAGTCAAATTAAATTTGTTTATATTATGAGTATTTATGTATTACTTTTTATAGATGCCAAAAAAGCACGTAATTAAACTACAATCATAAATGAATAATATATATTTTGGTGTGTGTCTGTGTGTGTATTGGGTTCTTTTCAGTCTTATATAATTGGACAAATAGTTCTGTAACATTTTAGTCTTAAGTTTATAATTGTAACACTCAGTTTGGGGATTTAATTTAAAATAAACAAAAAAAAGGGTACTGAAAGTTTGCCCTGCCCATCCGATTAATCAAAAAAAAAAATCGACCAACTAATTGATTATGAAAATAATCATTAGTTGCAGCCCTAAATATAACAAGTGTTTTGCTCCTCTTATAACTACAACAATTTGCCTGTTAAATACATATTTATATTTTATTAAAGAACTTCATGTCATGCCCGTCATTTGACATTCAGGAAAGTTCTTGTTATCCTTATCTTCTAGGAGCTGTAGACATGCTTTTGCTCACGTGTGTCAGTGTGCCATAGATGTAATGCTTTCTCTGTTGCAGAGACCAAACAGCTGGTGAGCTGGATGAGGGGTCACGAGGGTGCCGTGTCTTCTCTGTCAGTCCACGGTTCAGGTCGCTATGCGATCAGCACCTCTTCGGACACGGCTCAGCTCTGGGACTTGGACACGTTTCAGAGGAAGAGGAAACTCAACGTGTCCCACTCTGTGGGAATACAAAAGGTCTGAGTACAGCTTTTTAAACCTTTTGGTTTGTAATACTGTAGGAATTTATGGAATGTCCTCTTTTACCTACCCTGACCGTGCCATGAAAATAACCATCGATCCTGATATGGCATTTAAAGAACGATAAATAAATAAATAAATGAATAAGCCTTAGGTTCTGGTTGGGTCAGAATTTCCGTTTTTGAACTAAAAGTGAAACAAAATGCTAAATAAGATTTTCCCAACATGCAGCATTGCATGACTCTCCAAAAGGATGTAAACTACTACTTTTTTCCCCATAATTCAATTCAATTCAATTTTATTTGTATAGCGCTTTTTACAATAGATATTGTCTCAAAGCAGCTTTACAGGAATATAAACACAGTATACACACAGTAAAAGTGAGAAATTAATCCCAACTGAGCAAGACACTGACTGGCGACCATGGCAAGGAAAAACTCCCTTGTGTGTTTTGGAGGAAGAAACCTTGAGAGGAACCAGATTCAGAAGGGAACCCATCCTCATCTGGGTAACAACAGATATTATTAAAGAGATAATTATTGATCTATATGTAATATGTTTGGCTTAGAAGAAGCCTTTGTCCCAGCAGTCTGGATTTGGAGTAGATGAGAGCTCCATCCAGAAGTAGGACATCTGAGACCGATCATGCAGGTCCGGAGAGCAGAAAGGACCAGGATCTCCAACATCTCCATAAACTCATGTGTAGCTCGGCAGAAGGAGAGAGGGAGAGAAAAGATTGTTAAGACTGGGATTTATCATGATGGAAAGTCTAGTCAGGGTAGGCTAGAGTGAATAAATACGTTTTAAGTCTAGATTTAAACACTGAGACTGTGTCTG
>JAFFST010055516.1:64859-81002 GCA_022414735.1 Noturus placidus
GCTTGTTCTTCATGATGCTCTCTGTGCTTTAAACGGACCTCTGAGACTATCACAGAGCAGGTGCATTTATACGGAGACTTGATTACACACAGGTGGATTCTATTTATCAACATTAGACATTTAGGTCAACATTGGATCATTTAGAGATCCTCACTGAACTTCCGGAGAGAGTTTGCTGCACTGAAAGTAAAGGGGCTGAATAATTTTGCTCGCCCAATTTTTCAGTTTTTTATTTGTTGAAAAAGTTTGAAATATCCAATAAATTTCGTTCCACTTCATGATTGTGTCCCACCTGTTGTTGATTCTTCACAAAAAATTACAGTTTTATATCTTTATGTTTGAGGCCTGACATTTGGCAAAAGGTCGAACAGTTCAAGGGGGCCGAATACTTTCGCAAGGCACTGTATCTTCATATTTTGAAATTTATTGTGGTATACAGTGCCCTCCACTAATTTTGGCACCCTTGGCAAAAGAGAAGGCTGTGAGAAATTGTCTTTATTGTTCCAAAAATTCTCTGCTCTCATGGATATCAAACAATTGCAAACACATCTTTGTTAAATATAGGTGTGCAATAATTATTGGCACCCCAATGAATTCATATGAGAAAAATATATTTGAAGTATAATCCCACTGATATTTAAAAACAAAAAATTGTACATCTGGATGTCTAGGAACAGGAAATTGTTCAACCATGACCATGTTTCACAGGGGTATAAATATAAGGTAACATACTCCCTTTGTAATTCATAGCAATGGGTAAGACCAAGGAATATAGCTGTGATGTGCAGCAAAATGTTGTTGAGCTTCACAAAATGGGACGTGGTTATAAGAAAATAGCACAAGCATTGAAAATACCCATTTCCACCATCAGGGTAATAATTTTAAGAAGTTCCAGTCAACTGGAAATGTTATGAGTCAATCTGGAATTGCATGTGTGTCTATATCGTCTCAATGCACTGTGAAGAGGACGGTTCGAGAGGCCAAAAAACCTCCAAGCACCACAGCTGGAGAATTGCAGAAGTTAGTTGTGTCTTGGGGTCAGAAAGTCTCCAAAACTACAATCCGAAGTCACCACGAGTTGTTTGGAAGGATTTCAAGAAAAAAGCCTCTACTCATCCAAAAACAAACTCGAGCAACTTCAGTTTGTCAGACACTACTGGAACTTCAAATGCGACCGGGTTCTCTGCTCAGATGAAACCAAAATAGAGCTTTTTGGTAATAAACACCAGAGGTGGTTTTGGGGCACACAGAGATGTAGTCATATGGAAAAGTATCTCATGCCCACGGATAAATATGGTGGAGGCTCTTTAATGTTCTCGGGCTGTTTTTCTGCCAGAGGACCTGGACATTTTGTTAGGATACATGGCATCATGGACTTAATCAAATATCAACAGATATTAAATGAAAACCTGACCGCCTCTGCCAGAAAGCTTAATATGGGCCGTGGTTGGATCTTCCAGCAGGACAATGATCCAAAACATACATCAAAATCAACACAAAAATGGTTTACTGACCACCAAATCAAGATCCTGTCATGAACATTCCAGTCTCCTGACCTGAACCCATAGAAAACATGTAGGGTGAACTGAAGAGGAGAGTCCACTAGCATGGAAATCAAAATTTGAAGGATCTGGAGAGATTCTGTATGGAGGAACGGTCTCAGATCCCTTGCCATGTACTCTCCAACCTCATCAGGAGAAGACTCAGAGCTGTTATCTTGGCAAAGGGCAGTAGCACAAAGTATTGATTAAAAGGGTGCCAATAATTGTTCTCCATCTAAACGGTGAGAAACAAGTGTATTCCATTTCAGAATAGTAGATTAAGGAGTTACAATATAATCCATATCTACAGAATAATAATAAAACTTTAAGAAAATCTTGATTGTCAGATTGAGAAGTATTAAACATGGTATGTCTGTCCGCAGAGATGGAAAGACCCTGGCTGCAGCTGGCCGCTCAAACCTTATTCATTTGTGGAGTTTGGACAGTCAACAGCTCTTGAGAATAATACAGATGCCGCAAGAAGTGCGGACTGTGAGGCATCTCGATTTCCTGCCAGACAGTTTTGATGGAGGATCCAGCCAGGTACTGTAGCAGATCAGAGGAATAGAGCATACTTAATTACTGGAGTAGTATTGTATAGTAGTAACTGGCTACGATGTACAACTGGTACATTCTTCTACTGTGCTTTCCTGTACAACTGTTTATAAATTTCTGTATTTAATCATATAGATTAGGGTTTCATATTGCTAAGAGATTACGCTAAATAACCTTCTGAATGTTTGTGTGTTTCAGATCCTGGGTGTTTTGAGCCAGGACGGCCTCATGCGCTTCATCAACATTCAGACCTGCAAGCAGCTCTTTGAAATCGGCTCCCCCGATGACGCGATTAACTCGGCAGCTGTTTGTCCTAAAGGCCGCCACGTTGTAGCAGTGATGGACGATGGTGCTCTGAGAGTCTACAACGTGCAGGCTCTCACTCAGGAAATCAACAAGGTAGAGATGAATCATAGCTGGAAACGTGTTTGAATTTGACACGTAATTGGCTATCTAAATAACTGTTGCCCAATGAGGTGGGTTCTGATTTGTTTCAATTAAATATCATCTAATATTATTACCTGTGATCAAAGCTATATAATGTATTCTGTTTTAAAGCCATGCTTGGGGATTAACGGAGTACATGTAATGGCGGAACTGTAATCTGTTACAGTTACACCAAAACCAAAGTAATCAGATTACAGGCACATTTTGTAGTAAAAAGAAATGGGAATACTATCACGATAAATTTTTTTTCCCATTTAAAACCAAAAAAATGAATCTTTTGACATACCACAACATAGACAATTACTTGATTATAGGTCTGGTTCTGTCTCGCCAGTCGTGGCTCAAGACGAGCAACAAATGTATTTATTTGATTAAAACAAATCCAAACACGTGTTTTTAAGATCTAAATATTTTAGATCATAGTGTTTTTCTTCATCCATTCATCTTCTATACCGCTTCTCCTTCCTTCAGGGTCATGGGGAAACCTGGAGCCTATCCCAGGGAGCATGGGGCACAAGGCGGGGTACACCCTGGACAGGGCGCCAAATATTGCTTTTCTCTCGACTTTATTTACATATTTGACCTTGAAGTAATCCAAAAGTAATCAGATTACTTTATGTTCGTATTGTGATACTTGGATTACGCTACTAACATTTTTTTTTATGAAGATATTTGTAACTGTAACGGAATATATTTTTTAAAGTAACCCTCCCGACCCTGATTAAAGCATCTCTGTCTGTCTGTCTGTCTGTCTGTCTGTCTGTGTAGCCTCGGCAGTCCTTGGTAAAAAGGGTAACTGCAGGAAAGAAAACGGACACTTCCTGCTTAAAGATAAAGGTGCACGCTGCAGCTGTTCTGCGGCCGGCCAAAACATCTGCTTCCAAACTGCGCACCAGAACTCTGCGGCCCCCAGCTGTTTCCACACTGGAGAACAAAGAGGTTCTACTCAGTTCTGTTCTATTCTACTCTGTTCTGCGTAAGAGATAATCCACGGCTAGGTGTGCTTTACCCGATTTTAATGCACGACATGGTGGTAAAGAACCACTGATACCATGGTCACGTGCCTGCAATGAGGAGTTAAAACTGTCCTTGATGTCTGCAGAGCAAAATATGACTGAATGGATTAACATTAACGGTTAATTTTCGTTAGGTATTTTATATACGGGTCGTTAGATCTAGAATCCTTCCTGCTGTGAATCATACACATATAAAGTAGTGCGATAAGATTACATTTATTTGAATGAATTATAATAAATAGTTATTAGAGAGAGAGAGATTGTGTGTGAATTACCTGCGTCTGTGCCGCATCTCTACTGATAATGGAGCTGTGTGTTTAGCTAGTGTGTGCAGCTGTAACTGTGTCTTCCTTTGGTTGTTTGTTCTTAGGTAGTGCAGTCATTTAGAACAGTGATTAAACTGACTGAGACTACCATTATACGGGTTACACGCACAGCTTCCAGCCAATCAGAATTGAGTATTCAGACAGATCATGGTATAAGCTACTTCATCTACTTTTCTCCTCTACTCTATTGTACTTTATTCTACACTACACTCGTCTACTCTGTGCTGTTCTCTCCTGTTTTATTCTATTCTACTCTACCCTGTTCTATTTTGGGTACATGTTCTATATATGTACTGTACCCTACTCTATTCTACTCTTCTGTACCCTACTCTATTCTACTTCGGTCTACTCTATTCTACTCTTCTGTACCCTACTCTATTCTACTCTATTCTACTCTTCTGTACCATACTCTATTCTACTCCGGTCTACTCTAGTCTACTGTAACGTACCCTACTCTATTCTACTGTAACGTACCCTACTCTATTCTACTCCGTTCTACTCTATTCTACTCTAACATACCCTACTCTATTCTACTCTAACGTGCCCTACTCTATTCTACTCTATTCTACTGTAACATACCCTACTCTATTCTACTCCGTTCTACTCTATTCTACTGTAACGTACCCTACTCTATTCTACTCCGTTCTACTCTATTCTACTCTAACGTTCCCTACTCTATTCTACTCCGTTCTACTCTTCTGTACCATACTCTATTCTACTCTACTCTATTCTAATGTAACATACTCTACTCTATTCTACTCTATTCTACTGTAACGTACCCTACTCTATTCTACTCCGTTCTACTCTATTCTACTCTCACGTACCCTACTCTATTCCACTCTATTCTACTGTAACATGCTCTACTCTATTCTACTGTAACGTACCCTACTCTATTCTACTCCGTTCTACTTTATTCTACTGTAATATACCCTATTCTATTCTACTCTATTCTACTGTAACATACTCTACTCTATTCTACTCTATTCTACTGTAATGTACCCTACTCTATTCTACTCTATTCTACTGTAACATACCCTACTCTATTCTACTCTAACGTACCCTGCTCTATTCTACTCTATTCTACTGTAACGTACCCTACTCTATTCTACTCAGTTCTACTCTATTCTACTCCGTTCTACTCTATTCTACTCTAACGTACCCTGCTCTATTCTACTCTATTCTACTGTAACATCCCTACTCTATTCTACTCTATTCTACTGTAACATCCATCCATCCATCCATCCATCTTCAACCGCTTAATCCTCTTCAGGGTCACAGGGGAACCTGGAGCCTATCCCAGGGAGCATCGGGCACAAGGCGGGGTACACCCTAATATACCTTACTCTATTCTACTGTAACGTACCCTACTCTACTCCATTCTACTTTGTTCTACTGTAACGTACCCTACTCTACTCCATTCTACTCTATTCTACTGTAACGTACCCTACTCTATTCTACTCGTTCTACTTTATTCTACTGTAATGTACCCTACTCTATTCTACTGTAACATACCTTACTCTATTCTACTCCGTTCTACTCTATTCTACTCTAACATACCCTACTCTATTCTACTCTATTCTACTCTAACGTGCCATACTCTATTCTACTGTAACATACCCTACTCTATTCTACTCCGTTCTACTCTATTCTACTCTAACGTACCCTACTCTATTCTACTCAGTTCTACTCTATTCTACTCCATTCTACTCTATTCTACTGTAATGTACCCTACTCTATTCTACTCTATTCTACTGTAACATACCCTACTCTATTCTACTCCGTTCTACTCTATTCTACTCTAACGTGCCCTGCTCTATTATACTCTATTCTACTGTAACGTACCCTACTCTATTCTACTCCATTCTACTATATTCTACTATAATGTACCCTACTCTATTCTACTGTAACATACCCTACTCTATTCTACTCCGTTCTACTCTATTCTACTCTAACGTACCCTACTCTATTCTACTTTAACATACCCTACTCTATTCTACTCCGTTCTACTCTATTCTACTCTAACGTACCCTACTCTATTCTACTCCATTTACTCTATTCTACTGTAATGTACCCTACTCTATTCTACTGTAACATACCCTACTCTATTCTACTCCGTTCTACTCTATTCTACTCTAATGTACCCTAATCTATTCAACTCTTTTCCAATGTAACATACCCTACTCTATTCTACTGTGACATACCCTACTCTTTTCTACTCCGTTCTACTCTATTCTACTCTAACATACCCTACTCTATTCTACTCTATTCTATTCTACTGTAACATACTCTACTCTATTCTACTCCATTCTACTCTATTCTACTGGAATGTACCCTACTCTATTCTACTGTAACGTACCCTACTCTATTCTATTCCATTCCACTGGAACGTGCCCTACTCTATTCTACTCTATTTTACTGTTACATACCCTACTCTATTCTACTCCGTTCTACTCTATTCTACTCTAACATACCCTACTCTATTCGACTCCATTCTCCTCTATTCTACTGTAATGTACCCTACTCCATTCTACTCTGTTCTACTCTATTCTACTGTAATGTACCCTACTCTATTCTACTCTGTTCTACGCTATTCTACTGTAACATACCCTACTCTATTCTACTCTGTTCTACTCTATTCTATTGTAACGTACTATATTCTACTCTGCTCCACTGTAATGTACCCTTCTCTATTCTACTCTGTTCTACTCTATTCTACTGTAACATACCCTACTCTATTCTACTCCGTTCTACTCTATTCTACTCTTCTGTAACCTGCTCTATTCTACTCCGTTCTACTCTATTCTACTCTTCTGTACCCTGCTCTATTCTACTCCATATTACTCTATTTTACTGTACTGTACCCTTCTCTATTCTACTCCATTCTACTGTACTGCACCCTACTCTATTGTACTCCATTCTACTTTATTCTACTGTACTGTACTCTATTCTACTGTACTGTACCCTACACTATTATTCTCTGTTCTACTCCATTCTACTCTATTGTACTCCATTCTGCTCTATTGTACTGTACTGTACCCTATACTACTCTAGTCTGTTCTACTCTATTATATTCTACTGTGCTGTACCCTACTCTGTTCTACTGTACTGTACCCTACTCTAGTCCGTTCTACTCTAGTCTATTCTACTGTGCTGTACCCTATTCTATTCCACTACATTCTACTCTATTGTACTGTAACATACCCTACTCTATTCTACTGTACTGTACCCTACTCTGTTCTATTCTGTTCTACTGTACTGTACCCTACTCTGTTCTACTCCATTCTACTGAAACGTGCCCCACTCTATTCTACTGTAATGTACCTACTCTATACTACCATACTGTACTGTGCCCTACTCTATTCTACTCTGTTCTACTCTATTCTACTGTAACGTGCCCTACTCTATTCTACTGTAACGTGCCCTACTCTATTCTACTCCATTCTACTGTAACATACCCTACTCTATTCTACTCTGTTCTATTCTATTCTACTGTAACATGCCCTACTCTATTCTACTGTAATGTACCCGTCTCTATTCTACTCAATTCTACTGTACTGTACCCTACTTTATTAAACTCCGTTCTACTCTATTCTACTGTAACATACCCTACTCTATTCTCCTCCGTTCTACTCTATTCTACTCTAGCGTACCCTACTCTATTCCACTGTAACGTACCCTACTCTGTTCTACTCTATTCTACTGTAATGCACCCTACTCTATTCTACTCTCTTCTACTCTTCTGTACCCTACTCTATTCTACTGTAACGTACCCTACTCTATTCTACTCAGTTCTACTTTATTCTACTGTAACGTACCCTACTCTATTCTACTGTAACGTACCCTACTCTATTCTACTGTTCTACTCTATTCTACTGTAATGTGCCCTGCTCTATTCTACTCTGTTCTACTCTATTCTACTGTAACGTACCCTACTCTATTCTACTCTATTCTACTGTAACGTACCCTACTCTATTCTACTCTGTTCTACTCTATTCTAGTGTAACGTACCCTACTCTATTCTACTCTGTTCTACTCTATTCTACTGTAACGTACCCTACTCTATTCTACTCTGTTCTACTCTATTCTACTGTAATGTGCCTTACTCTTTTCTTCTCTGTTCTACTGTAACGTACTCTACTCTATTCTACTCTATTCTACTGTAATGCACCCTACTCTATTCTACTCTGTTCTACTCTATTCTACTGTGCTGTACCCTACTCTATTCTACTGTGCTGTACCCTACTCTATTCTACTGTGCTGTACCCTACTCTATTCTACTGTACTGTACCCTACTCTACTCCGTTCTACTCTATTCAATTCTACTGTATTGGACCCTACTCTATTCCATCAATCTACACTGCCTGGTTAAAAAATGTCACTTTTTGGATTTAAATAAGCAAGTAATTAAGAACCTACGATTGGATAATTTTTACAATGATTAATATATTTCACTGGCAACAATTATTTTAACCCAGGATGTAGTGTGTAACCTCTCATTTCTTAAACAACAATGTCAGAAGATGTATGCTGCGGTCGTGGAAAAGATATTATTGTGTTTCAGAAGGGGCAAATTATTGGCCTGCATCAAACAAAGAAAACAACTAAGGAGACTGCTGAAATCCCTGGAATTGGGTTAAGAACTGTCCAACGCATTATTAAAACCTGGAAGGAGAGTAGTGAACTGTCTACTTTGAGGAAGAAATGTGGTCGGAACAATTACTGTTCAAAATCTTGAATGATTGTGATCGGAGATCTTTAAAATGCTTGGTGAAGTAGAAATCACAGCTCGTGTAAATAGTGAAAGGAGGAGCATTTCCACATGCACAGTGCGATGAGAATTTACAGGATTGAGACTAAACAGCTGTGTGGACTAATCATGTGCTCTGGTGAGTCCAGCTTTATCCTATTCCAAAGCGATGGGTGCGTCAGTGTAAGTAGAGAAGCACATGAAACTATGCAGCATCATGCATAGTGCCTACTGTACAAGCCTCTGGAGGCAGTGTTATGATCTGGGGTTGCTTCAGTTGGTCAGGTCTAGGCTCGGCAACATTATGCGGCAATGAAACGAAGTCAGCTGAGTAATCCCGTCAATGGAAGGGAAGAACCTTAATCCCACTGAAAGTCTTTGGGATGTGCTGGAGAAGATTTTACACAGTGGTGTACAATGCGGTGTAATCAAAGCTAAAGGTGGTGCAATGAAATGTTAGCGTGACTCACAGTGTATAATCTGTTAGGATTATCTGTAATCTGTTCTTTTTTTATTTATTTTTATTTTATTTTTACCGAATCTTGAAAATGCAAAGAAAAAAAAAAGGAAAATAACTTTTTATTACTCAACAACTTTGCAAATGTACGGCCTTTACCTTGCCCATACAGAATGACTTGCCAGGTGGCCTTAATAAGATGCGGCTTCAGGCGTTACTCAGAACATTTGGAGAATATCCGGCTAAGTACAGGTAATAAGTTTACATGAAGTAATCATTTTAATAAGCGTTTGCATGTTGCTGTTTTCTGGTTAGATTTCTGATCTGTGTGTGTGATTTATTTTAGGATGTTCATTTGGCGTTCTCTGCTGCAGCTTCCTGAGAATCATGCTGTATTCAGCAGTCTAACGGATAAAGGCCTGCACTCTGCTTATATATGTCTACATGAGCGCTACCCAATCAAGAGCCACAAAATGCAGAGAGGACTGCAGAGGTCATAATAATAAATAATAAACTTGATATACACTACCGGTCAAATGTTTAGACACACACATTCTTTATTTTTATTTTCCACACTCTATAATAATAATGAAGTCATTAAAACTATAGAATAATACAACTGGGAATTATGTTGTGATGAAATAAAAATCCAAAATAATTTAGTATTTTAGTATCTTCAAAGTAGATGCCCTTTTTGCGCTTTTTGCCTAGAATATCCTGAAATGTATTCTTGGCTTTTTCTCAACCGATTTCTTGAGGAATTTCCCTGAGATGCTTTTTAAACAGTATTAAATCAATAATAATCTCCTTAATAATATCTGTTGTGACCCAGATGAGGATGGGTTCCCTTCTGAGTCTGGTTCCTCTCAAGGTTTCTTCCTCTTAAACATCTTAGGGAGTTTTTCCTTGCCATTGTCGCCACTCAGTGTCTTTCTCAGTTGGGATTAATTTCTCACTTTTACTGTGTGTATACTGTGTTTATATTCCTGTAAAGCTGCTTTGAAACAATGTCTATTGTAAAAAGCGCTATACAAATAAAATTGAAATTGAAAATTGAAATTGAAATTAAAGGAGTTCACACCGACGCTGGACTCTTATTGGCTGCTTTTCAGAATATTTTGCTCCAAGTCGTCCGTTTAAAATAAAAAATATATATATATATTTTTTTTGTCAACACCGCTTTCAAACATTTAATCATACACTAGATCAAAAGATTTTTAAGTCCATGAGAAACGTTTCAGTTGAGTGTCTCCAAACTTTTAATGGGTCGTGTACCATTATTTGCATTGGTTTCAACTATAGAACTTGGTACCAATTACAAAATTTAAGCAAATGAATCGAGAACAATAAATAAACATAAAATAAAACGTGATGAGGAAGTTAAATGATAAAAGGTCGTTTTTGCATAAATAATAACGCAATGTTTTTCCCAGTTTAGCACTTGCTGTACGTGTTTGTCTGATGTTGTTTTCATGTTATGTCTTAAGTATATACACGGTAGAAGATATGAATAAACAAACAATGATACAGTATGGATTATTTTTTTGCTTGTATGTTTGCATGCTAATATATATTGTAACCTCCCTCTCTCACACACCTGCAGGGTCCTGTCTGCTCTGGCTCACTGGTCAGCCATCTTTGGAGAAGCAGAGTATCTCCCACTGCTGGCATTTCCTTTTGTCAAGCTCTTTCAGAACAATCCTCTCATCTGCTTTGAAGTTGTGGCTACTGTCATTGGTACACACACCAAAGAGTATAAATGGTATGGGAACTCAACTGTAGAAATTCATCTTTGATACTTGAATTGTCTTTTTTTTCTGTTTTCAGTGAACTGGTGCCAGCATTGGTTCGAGTACTTCCCCAACCCCCCGCTCAACATTCTGAGTATGGTAGAGAACGTACTGGCTCATCATGATAAAGAGCTTCTGCGCCATTTTGTTGACTGTGGTGTCACTTCCCAGGTGCGTGAGCTAACTTCAGATCTGTTTACAGGTTGAATTTTTTATGTATCTATTGCTGTAAATAAATAGGGTAGGCTGTAAAAAAAATGGAAATATGATTGTTTTAAAATGGGCAAATATTAAATGAGGAATAACAGAACCGACATTGCCAAGACAACAGTCTCACATTTTTGGTCATTTCGTTCTTATTGCTTTCCAGCAAGTAACTATTACTGTATCTTTTCAAATGTCAAAGCCACCTGCTTTGTGTTCTTTCTATGAGGCCATCAGGTGAGGTTCCTCAATAGTGACTGACAGATTTGTAAGATTTGTGCGCTTTAACCCTCAACTGTTCACTTATAGGCAGAGGTTTAACAATCCTCGAACAATTGGAACAGCAAGGCCAATTAACATTGTTTGTTTTTGCTGTAGACTGAGGACATTTGGGATTGAGATGAAACAATGAATATGAGAAGATAGTTTAAGTTAAACTTTTATTTTCTAGTATTTATATGTAGATGTGTTAAATGATAGACCACCCAATTTGTAGGCAGGCAAAAATATTGGAACGGGTGAGAAAAGAGAGAAAATCAATGCGAGAAATGGGCATAACAAATAGAAACGATTTGGAATGTCCTGAAAAAGAGAGAAACCACTGGTGTACTGAGCAACAGACACAGAATGGGTCGACCAAGGAAAACAACAACAGCTGAAAACAGAAACATTGGGAGAGCTGTGAAGAAAAAACCCAAACCAACAGTCCAGGACATCACCAACAACCTCTACAAGGGCAGGCGTGAAAGTATCACAATCCACCGTTTGAAGAAGACTTTGGGTGCAAAAATATAGAGGTCATACCACAAGCTGCAAGCCACTAATCAGCAGTAAGAATCAGAAAGGCAGATTGGAATTTGTAAAGAAATACTGAGACAAAATTTCTGGAACCAAGATGAACCTCTACAAAGTGATGGAAAGGCCAAAGTGTGGAGAAAGAAAGGATCTTCTCATGATCTAAAACATACAAGCTCATCTATGACACATGGTGGAGGTAGTGTCATGGCTTGGGCTTGCATGGCTGCTTCTGGAACAGACTCAGTGATCTTTATTGATGATGTAACTCATGATGGCAGCTGAATTAATTCAGATGTTTACAGGAATATTCTGTCCCCAATTTACAGAGAGATGCATCCAATCTAATTCTGAGGAACTTCATCATGCAACAATGATCCAACACACACTGCCAACTCATCAAAGGACTTTATCGGGGGAAGAATGGAAGGTTTTAGGCCAAGTCAATCAACAGACCTTAACCCAATGGAGCAGAATTTCACCTCCTTAAGAGGAGACTGAAGGGAGAAACTCCCAAAACAAACTAAACCTGAAAGAAGTTGCAGTAAAAGCCTGGAAAAGCTTCACAAAAGAAGAAACTGTTGATGTCAGTGAGTCGCAGGCTTGATGCAGTTATTGCACGCAAGGGATATATAACTAAATATTAAGTGTTATTTACTTCAAGACTATCTGTTCCTATACTTTTGCTCACCTTAAAATTGGGTGGTCTGATACAAAAGGTTTTATGTTTTATGTTGTTTAAAACGGCTAGATGCAAATACCAGGAAATAAAATCTGAAATCTGAAACTCTCATCCTATATCCATCTTTTGACCTCAAACCCAAATTTCTTTGGTGTCCAGCACATCAAATGAGTCGGCCTTGCCGTTCCAGTAGTTTCGGTTGGAACTGTATTTAAAATCCAATCATTGAAATTAATCGATGCACTAATAAATCAATTAATAGTGATTATAATCAATTATAAATAAATTATTATTGAAAAAGTAACTGGTGTGAAAAAAAAATATAATTGAATAGTGTAGCAAAGTACTTTACCTGTAACTCTGATGAATCGGATGGTATCGGGGCAGATTCGAGTCATATCTAATTATATGGGAGCCTGAGGTTGGATTTAGATTCCACCTCACTTTTAAATCACTTTGAATAAGAGCTTGTGCCCAATGAATAAATGTGAATTCCGGTCACAAAATGATTCTTTGCACTTAATCAAAACAACTCTAGGTGTGTGTTGCATCATTCAGTCTTTTTTCCCCCCTCAGCTATATGTGTGGCCTCTGCTCGAAACACTGTTTTCTGAGGTGCTGACCAGAGACGAATGGCTGAAGCTGTTTGATAATGCGTTCTCCAATCATCCTTCGTTCCTCCTGATGTCCGTGGTGGCCTACGTGACGTGCTGCAGAGCACCGTTACTCCTCTGCACTCACAGAGATGACTTTGAGGTACGTTTCATCTCGCAATTTGATCATGTTACCAATAGGTATTTTTTTTAAAATGATGTTAAACGGAGTGTTTTGAACCACTGGATTCTGTTGTGCATTAAAGCAGTCAGGAAGTAACAATATTATTCACCATTGATTATCAGTGATAAGAAGTGGCCCATTCTCTGCCCCAGTGATGAAGTAATGTGTTTTTGTCTGATTGTGCAATGCCAATTCTTATCATTCAAGTTTGACTCCTTTATCCAGACCCTATATCCACACTTGTTGTTGTTTTGTTTTGTCTCTTTTTGCATAAAACGTCCTGGATAATCGCCAGCTATCATGCTATCAGCTATCATAGTCACTTATTTCTCCCCAAAAAGCTCAATTAAACACTAACACTGGGTTTATGCCACGCACTGCAATCATGTGACATTTGACCTGTTGGCGTGTACAGTTTGAGTGAACGTTGATAATGTACCTAATGACTTGGTAAGTTTAGTTTCCCGTACATTACATTTACATTGATTCATTTAGCAGACGCTTTTATCCAAAGCGACTTACAAATGAGACACACTCACACACCAATGGTAGCAGAGCTGCATGCAAGGTGCTAGCTTGCCATCGGGGGCAACTTAGGGTTCAGTGTCTTGCCCAAGGACACTTTGGCATGTGATCACCCGGGCCGGGATTCGAACCACCAACCCTACGATTAGTGGACAACCCGCTCTACCGACTGAGCCACAGCCGCCATGTTTCAATAGATACCGCTTGACTTTAATTGCTACATGGTGGGGGGCAGTGGTGGCTTGGCGGTTAAGGCTCTGGGTTACTGATCGTAAGGTTGGGGTTCAAGCCCAAGCGCTGCCACTGTTGGGCCCTTGAGCAAGGCCCTTAACTTTCTCTGCTCCAGGGGGCGCTGTATCATGGCTGACCCTGCACTCTGACCCCGGTATGTGAAGAAAATAATTTCACTCTGCTGTGTATATGTGATCAATAAAAGACTCACTCATTACATCCTGCTCAGCACTTTAATGTGACTATAACAGCACTGACTGATTTTCCTTCTGCTGACTGTTTGATTGTTCACCCAAGGCTGTGGTTTGTAATTTGGATGACACACTACGCAACCTCGTATCGCAAGTGTCTGTTTTTCTTTAAACGCTCTCCGTTTACAGTACTTTTTCCATCATCGCAACAATATCGACATGAGTGTGATGCTAAAGGAGACGTATCGGTTGATGGAGCTGACCCCGGCAGACCTGCACCCGAGCTCCGTGCTGAAAGACTTTGAGCCTTTGACGCCCGGTCAGTATCCAATCTTCAACAAGTATCCCACGTTCATAGTGGAGTACCAGTGCCAGGAGCGGGAGCGGATCCGCCAGCAAGAAGTGGAATATCTCAGAGAGAGGTGGGAACTTCGGCGGTTTCTTTCCAGAGCCACACAAAATTAACCGAGTGTTCGATGTGTTGCAAATAAGTGTTGTGTATTGTATTGAGTAAAAACAATTCAATTGAATTTCCAAACCCTAAAACACAGTCCAACCGGTGAGCTTTAGTTTTGAGCTGCACATCTCCTAGGCAAAAAAAATGTGTTTTGTTTGTTGGTGTTTAAAAATAAAACTTCTGTGTTAGTAGCAGGTGCTTCATGTAGGTGTATGTGTTGTGTCTGGGCTCAAGCAGACAGGCTCTTCAGGAGCTACGTGCTGAGGCAGTGAGACAGCAGGCTGAGGATGAGGCCTGGTACACACAGCAGGAGCTGCTCCAGCAAGCCGAGGAACAGCGTCGAACAATCCTGCAAGAGGAAGAGAACAAACTTGCACATCAAAGAACCAGGTCCCTCGTTTCTCTCTCTCTCTCTCTCTCTCTCCCTCTCTCTCTCTCTCCATCCCTCTCGCTCTCCATCCCTCTCTCCCTCGCTTTAAATCCCTCTCTCCCTCCCTCTCTCTCTCTCCCTCCCTCTCTCTCGTTCTTCCTCCCTCTCTCTCGTGCTCCCTCCCTCTCTCTCGCTCTCCTTCCATCTCTCTTCCTCTCTCTCTCGCTCTCCCTCCCTCTCTCTTTATCCCTCCCTCTCTCACCCTTCCTCTCTCTCTCTCTTCCTCCCTCTCTCTCTCGTGCACCCGCCCTCTCTCCCCATCCCTTTCTCTCTCCCTCTCTATCTCGCTCTCCCTCCCTCTCTCTCGCTCTCCCTCTCTCTCTCCCTTTCTCTCTCTCCCTCCCTCTCTCGCTCTCCCTCCCTCTCTCTCGCTCACTCTCCCTCCCTCCCTTCCTCTCTCTCGCTCTCCCTCCCTCTCTCTCTCCTTCCCTCTCTCTCACTCTCCTTCCCTCTCTCTCTCTCTCTCTCTCTCTCCCCCTCTCTCTCTCGCTCTCCCTCCCCCTCTCTCTCTCTCGCTCTCTCTTGCTCTCCCTCCCTCTCTCTCGCTCTCCATCCCTCTCTCTCTCTCCATCCCTATCTCTACCTCTCCCTCCCTCCCTCTCTCTCCCTTCCTCTCTCTCGCTCTCCCTCCCTCTCTCTCTCCTTCCCTCTCTCTCGCTCTCCTTCCCTCTCTCTCGCTCTCCTTCCCTCTCTCTCTCTCTCTCTCTCTCTCCCCCTCTCTCTCTCGCTCTCCCTCTCTCTCTCTCTCTCTCTCTCTCTCTCTCCCTCCCTCTCTCTCGCTCTCCCTCCCTCTCTCTCGCTCCATCCCTATCTCTACCTCTCCCTCCCTCCCTCTCTCTCCCTTCCTCTTCCTCCCTCTCTCTCTCGTACTCCCTCTCTCTCGCTCTCTCTCTCTCGCGCTCAATCCCTCCCTCTCTCGCGCTCCATCCCTCCCTCTCAATCCCTCCCTCTCTCGCGCTCCATCCCTCCCTC